>OMNS01033193.1:0-12640 GCA_900303225.1 Laemonema laureysi | reverse complement strand
ACAAGATGTGGCACTATATGTGACCTCGGACCCATTCAAATCCATCCTTACTTATACTCTTCTCTCTTATTAATGGCTCGACAGTTCATCTATGTCATGATAAGTGTAGGCTAATGCGCATGGACAGTTCTCGACAATACTGTGAATGTCCATGCAGCGCCCCCCAGTGACGAATCGTTTCTTTTTTTCTGTTTACGGCTTAGCAACCACAAAATCAGGATACTCTATCAAAAGTATATGCCGAGGGAGGGGTGGCTGTGACTTTTTAGATTTACGCATGGTGGGTAAGGTTAAAGTCAACTAGGGTTTAATGATGATTTGCAAACTATTTTCCATTTTCAAATAGCATAAAAAATAAGCACATGGCTGAGATACAAATAATACAAAAATATATAAACAAAAGCAGGCTAATAAGTTAATAGACATCTCCATGAAATCTCATAGGCGTATATCGTTTGGTAAGATTTAAATGATTATGATGGCAGTTTAGACACATACGAATAAATTATACGTCATGGTGAGACAAACAAAAGTTCTAAGGCGTTCGCGGATGAGTTCATAGAACGATATATTTCCGTTCACGCAGTAACTCAAAGAGGCCTATCCGAACAGCAGTGTACAGGCTAGTATACACTTGGTGCAAATGCCCTTCTTTTTTCTTCAAACCAAAGTAGGCCTAATCCTAACACAATAAATAGGACATATCTTAATCTTCTGACTGAGAAGAATCCGATAATATGCGTAATGCGTTCCCATTTGTGGTATCCGCTCTTCGCTCTTGGTAAAAGGAGGAGGCGCACTATGAAATGGGTATATAGACATTACAGGGATCAACTAATCGCGCTAACCTCCCCTTGCCCTCTATGTTCAACAACGTAAGTTGTTCCTTTATGGAAACTTTTCAATATGACGGTAACTCACTGCCCTATGAGCGACCCATCTGTTTACATGAAAACTATCCGTAGATTAAAGCCGCCCTTCAGCGTCTCTTGTGGGGCGGGTTTAGGGCCCTCCACAATTCAACGGGCGCAGTGTACACACGGGTAAATCACATAGCCTAAGCATTCCCAAGCACTTGCGCTGAATAGAAGGCGAGACTAATGGAAAGACAAAAGGTCATAATAACAAGCTATTAGGGCCTACTGCTTTTTCTCCAGCAGTGTGGCACGCTGCCACGATGGGCCCATGTGTAAACGGGCCAAATGTCTAAATCCAATCCAGTAACCCACATGCAAATACCGGGAATAAAGAAGACAAGACACTTTGGACAAAATGATTTAAAAGATTAAGGCTTAAGGGCCCACCTTGTGCAGTGAACTACTAAGGTTAGACTGATATTAAGAGCAGAGGCAGAGTATAGGCCTAGTCTCTCGGTTGTTTAGATCAACTTTCCGCCACTGACAAAAAGCAGACCGACCCACATTGGAGCTATTTGTTATGACCCTGCGTAAGCCAAACCAATTAATTGTCGTATTAACAAGCAGCTATGGAAAATGTGCAGGTTCGTGTAGTTCATCAGACGTGGACTCCAAACATCACACGTCTGGAGGCGCAAAGCGTTTTAAGGTCTGGCTGCCATCCGCTCTCACATTTGATGACAATGTTTTTGGCAAACCATCGGAACAGGCCACATTCATTTAAATATACATTGGATAACGATTTAGGATAGAAAACTACTAAACGTTAGTCGTGCTTTATTGTTAGGCTATACACAAAATAACTATGAAAAGAAGAAAAAGAAAAATACACAAACTATCAGGGCCACAGCCTTTAAATGAGGGTGATATCCTGTAGGCTACGATAAAAAAATATCGTATTCCAACAGAACAGTTTAGGCTACTAATTGACCTGCCTTAATTAGAGCAGTGATTCCCAAACGTTTGGTGCGCGAGAAGATGTGAAATAGCCTCCAATAATATGAATAATATGAATAATATTTTGCGAAAAAAATGTGTGTGTGTGTGTGTGTGTGTGTGTCGTAAAAATATTGTTAATTTTATACGTGACTTTTAAACCATGGTTTTATTATCTTCCTATTTCCTCCTCGTTCCGCGTGGGAGAGCTGGAGAGGTTCTGTCCAGACGACCTTGGACATTTTTTCGGGGTACAGTATGGGAACCACTGACGTAACCGATACTTTTTATTGCATTATCAGCTATTTCTATTCTAACATACAATTATTCTAATAAAAAAATAATAATGATAATGATAGCCTATAGAAGGCAGGTTATTTAATGACTTACTCCTATGTAATTACTTTATTTATTGTATAGTTATTGGGAATGGATATAAACGGCCTATGGGTAAATTAGGTTATTTGGTTTTCAATGAAGAGGGACTATTTTCTTCCGCAGTGCTTTATTATAAGGATTTGGCTCAGAACACGCGACAGCTTAATCTTTAAAATAGACTAGGCATACTAAAAGTATTTCCAGGCGTATAAACCCTTAGGTTTTCTTTCTGTTGACATTTTCAAAAAAGGTTGGTCTTTCTTTTAATATAAGCATCTCTAACTAAAACCAAATCGTGTCTGTCAATCTCCTTCTCACAACTAGGCTAACTATAATTCATCTTGTTTTCCAACAAACCTATTTCCCAACAAACCACACTTTCCCACTCAAATACCTTTTTTTCGGAATTGCCTGCAGCTATATAGGTCTAGTTTGATTGATTTAAATGTTTTTAAAAGCATAGATTAAGGACAATAAATGCAATTTGTAATGTTGACAGCATGATTTGTGCGCGTATACTTTTAACTTGTACACACTGCCATCTAGTGGTACATTTAGGTACATTCGAACAACGCTATGATATTAGTCTATACATTCCTTAACACTGTGTTATGAAGTGGTCACTCTTTAAAAATGCATAACACATGCATAACTCACTATGAATTAATGGGACCAGTATGGGCTAATATGCCAATATTTATTTACAGAAACATGATCTACTTTCTGGTCATTTTCCCTGAGTCACATTATCCACCTTTCACACACAAAAGTTGCTTAAGATTGCTGTTATTTACTGGCTTTGTTCTCAAGTCCTTCTTGAGTCATTAATAGTTACTTGTTATATGTTTAGCATGAAGCTACTAAGATGCACACATATGATGCTGGCAATAAAGAAATGTGTCCTTACACCAAAAATAGAGCTGTTTAAATTGGCACGTGTTGATCCCAAGGGATGGCATTATGCTCGGGCTTAACCTCTAACCTCCATTAAAGGATACCCAAGATCATTAGGGAGGATGTTGGGTTTTTCGACACAGGCAGGAAGTGAGCTGAGACGGGGCAACAATCGACGGCTGCTCTGGGGGGGTGTCCAGCTCAACAGAGCGGCTGTATACCTTAAGTCCGGCTGACAGGCCTGAGCTTGTCAGTCGGAAAGTCTTACTTACTTAGTCAGTAACGGATGCTTTTGTTTTAACCCAGTGTTCATTCAGTCACTTGTGAGTTGCCTTAGATAAAGTATCTACTAAATGACGAAATATGTATATATATATAAACTTTTTTTTTACTAGCGTTGGCTTTGTGAATGCTTCTCTACCATGACCAATATAATTCAATTACATTTGTTTGTGAAGATAACAGTTATAGCCTACGTGGATGAACTATAATGTGAAATATTGTGGAGTGAGGTGTAAAATTAATGTATTGAACGTGAATGACCTGGAGACATTCTGGGTCTATTTAGACCTCCATATCCACCCAATATACTTAATTTACAGTATACACAGTGCATCAATGCCTGCCACAAGTCTATAACAGGGTTCGATTAGTTAAAACCTCTACAACAATAGTATTCGTGATAAAGGCTCTCGGGTAATTGGACATTCCGCCCACCCCTGCGAATTCGCATAATGGTTGCTACCGGTAGAGCTGTTACAACCTAAAGCATGTCCATTGTGTTCATTCAAAGAGTGCCCTTTCGTTGGTGTCAAGCACCAAAGGTGCAAGGCACCTATTGTTATTGCAGGTTTTTGTTATTATTATTCCGTCACATTCTGTAGTTTGGCATGTTCCCCTGTTTTTATCTCTGAAACGGCCAAATCTCTAAAGACGAACCAATTGGCCCAAGTCTCTAGTGCCACTGGGTCAAAGTTGCACCATTTCAAAAGGCCAAATCTCAGGCCCCATTTGCTCCCATATACTCACAAACTTGGTGTCAAATGACACGGCTTCTCAAGGCCTCCAACCTTGCAATTTATAATGTTCACGGCACACATTTTCCTGCAATTTCACATTTTCTGCAAAAACTGCTTTTCACATCTCCCAAGTCAATTGCCCAATTCCAACCAATCCAACTCCAATTGATTCCCAATCTCCCAAAGAATAAGTTTTTTAAAAAGTCATGAAAGTCAAAACTGTATGGGCCTCAAACATGCGTGAACTCCATTTTGACAGGAAATAGGCATATCTTCTAAACAGCAAATGCAATTCACACCAAATTGGGGTCCCATGTCAAGAACCCAACCCAGAAGGAACAGCCAGAAAATGAGCCACATTTGCCTCACGGGGGCGCTATAATACTACTATTCACTAAAATGGCCACAGTAAATATAGTAAAATATAAGTAAAATATATCCAATCAGCTTCAAGGAGGTTACCTTTAGCCAATCATCATCAAACTTGGTGTACAGGAACACACATAAGGGTCAAAATGAATCGGTCCAAAGATGGTTCATATTGGACCATAGCGGGCTCTACAGTCACAAAATGAATACTGCACCTTTAATACTGCCATATGCCACAGACCGTCGTCTACTAAAGGCAATCGTTTGTCATACGTTACATCTCTTCATAGCCTGCAAATATTCCAGAGGCCAATTGTTTTTAGCCATTACAATGTCCGCAATGTGGAATTATGTGAAAAACCTTATTTTACAGGGTACTTTTTTTGTACCACATCTAATTTACATAAACGGCACTTTGCTGGATTCTTTGGAGCCTCATTAGTAAATGTTACGAAACTGGTTCTGTAATTGTAAACGGTGTCGCCGCTACAGCCGAACACATTTGTCACACGCAGCAGTGACAGGAAGTAGCCTGTCAAACGTTCCACCCAATTTGAACGAAACCTGTTTAGTATTTTTTTTACTTGGCATCCCATTTTACGTACAATTCAATGTACTGGAGTACAATGTAAATTAATCATTTTCATCCTACATCAACTCAGGTTTCATCCTGATAAACCTAACGACGTGAGTGCCAGAGATCATGAAAAAATGACTAAATAATAATTTTGAAATAACTACTAAAAACATTTTTAAAAAGCATTTTCGTGTGTTACATCCCCTTTTGTGGAACTAGGGGAAGATGGAGACAGTAACATGACAACCAAACATTTGAAGGAGTCAGAGTGGAAGTGAAAAAAGGAATAATCATTTATTTTATCTCATCTCAAACAAAAGATTCTCAAAATGTGGGGGAGGACAGGACCAGGTGGTCGTGTCAAACAAACAAACAAATATAACAAAACTAGGCCTGTCTAGTTTCCTACCGCTGCAAACAAAAAAACACAAATGAAAGAGCTAACTTGCTTATCTAAAAATAAACATACCAAAACAAATACATAATATGCACCAACCAATCAACCTAGTGTGTCTAGACAACAGTTTATCTACGTGTGGCACTATATATATAGGGTACCCAAACTTACCTATGGTCTTCAACCTCCCACCACATACCTCTCTCTAATTCTTTCAATTCTAATTTTTTTAAGTTATTTTCCTCAAACAACACACAACAAGCCCAAGCAGGCTAAAAGCAAAAAATAATAATAATAAAAAGAAGTGCGTGAACTCAGAAAGAGCGCTCCTTTTATAGTGTGTTCTGGATGCCTATAGGCCAGCCTTAATCCTGAGGAAACCAATGGGCAAGCATGGCTGAGCTACACAGGTGGAAACCAATCAGGTTATCAGCACCCGGAGAGCAAACAGAGGAGGGGGAGAAAGAAAAGCAGGAGGGAAGAAAAACAACATACACAGCAGGCCCCTTTTCCCTGCCTGGCACGCAAGAGCGTGCTTGACAACGGTTATTGCTGCTTGCAGCAATATTTTGAGTTGTGATTCATTTGAATGTGGGGTTTGAAGTACATTATAGACCATTGATCACTGCGCTTACTTTTCAATTTGGCAACGCTAGTTTAATCTTTTTTTCGTCTCTTTCCCTCCATGTGGACAGTGCCTCCGCGCTCGATTCCTACTTATTGATGCATGTGATGTACCCCTTTTAACGCTATTCTATCACAATTGTATTTAGCACAAGGTTGTACACTCTATTCCGATTACATAAGGCTTAGTTATTGTATTTTATGACATTTGCGTGAGTGTGTATACTGAGCCGTATGTTACTTACAGTATGTTAACTGATTTGATCTACCTTTTTTATGTTCTTTCATGTCCAGAAGCACTTCAATGAGCAGTTGATTGCCATCCAGTTAGTCTGTGTGTGTTGGCTTGTGGTGGAACACCTACAGTGGTTCACCTTCCACCAGTAACCTACATCAGTTAGCCCTATCATAGTCTACCCATATTTTTCTGTATTTCCCATGATCTCAATAGCACACTAGCACCACTAGGTGGGGGTAAAAGAACTTAACACACGATATCAACCCAAGCTGTAGGGGTAGTAGTGCTTTGGAGAGACCACTACAATCATACATATCTGTCTGGAATCATTCTATAGAAACTGTCCATCGCCATTAATGGAACATACTTTTTAAGTCGTATGTATGCATCAGAATATAAATAACGAGCAACAGGCAAAAGACTCCAAGGCCTTTGAAATGTGTATTAAAAAATAATAATAATAATCCCTTTTCCCCCACAATATTTAGCAAAAGATTATGTTTAACGCAACAACTGAGAAGCATAAGAAATACTTGCATTTGCTTTACTTAGTTCAGATCACATTCCGTAATGGACAAAAATCCTCGACAAGGCTTTTGCACACAAGTGATTTACATACTTGGCCACAAACACACTGATTTTTAGAAATCAGAAAACTAAAAACAATTCAGACAATTCATGTTTTTTGGAGAATACCGTGTAATGCCTAAACACCGTTGTTAAAAAGCAAGCAACAAAGTCACAAATTGCACAATGTAGTCAATCTTTAACAAATCTATATACGTTAATCATGTCTGCAAACATGAGGCAGGCGTCTGTAGTGGTTTACGGACTGTGTAGCAATCTAAAAATCGAACAGGTCCCAGATATTTCCCATATATATAAATCAGATAAAAATAGTTTTAAAAAACGAATTAAAATCATTTTTGTACATCTTAAAATATGTTTAAATGCATGTGTGTCGTTATTGCCTTAACCCGCAAGTACGCCGTTTCCTTTCCCTGCTCAATCTCAACTTCTCAATCTTTTGCCCTCCAAAATATGTACTAAAACGTTGTACAGCATAGAGTTTAAAAACAAACCAAAGTCCATAAGACAACACCATTGGAAATGTTTTGGGCAAAACACATCCCGAGAGGGATCGAGGGTATTTTGTCAGTCACTTGGAGGCTCCACAAATGGAGGTGTTGTGCTTTGAGGGGCATCATTAGGCGTCATCACCCGCCTGCACCCTGTTGTCTTCCAGTAGCCTCTCCCTCTCCGCTATGCTCGCCTGCTCCTCAGCGTCGTCCAGCGCCCAGGCGGAGCAGCAGGGGATCATGGCCACCAGGGGGTAGTGCAGGCCATTGTAAAGCGCTGTGCCGGTCAGTAGCACCACGAAGCCCAGCACCTGCAGGATGTGGAACTGCTCCCAGCCCAGCGCCAGACTCACCACCCAGATGACCAGCGTGCGCAGGCTGTCCAGCACCATGCGCGTGGTGGCGCTGATCTCCCTGGTGATGCTGATGCCAGCAAAGTTGAAGAAGGCGATGCTGACCGTGTTGCCCAGCAGTGCCAATATGATGAGGGGCTGGTGGCCGATCTGGCAGAAGGCGTCCAGCGCGTCCTCCAGCACGCGCCGAGGGTTGCCGGTGAACTCGCCCACCGGGATGAAGTACATGGGGATGAGCAGCAGTGTCAGAACGGTGAAGCCAAACATACCTGCACAGGAGGCATGGGGGAGTCAAGACATGGACATGCCAAAAATGAAGCTTGGTACATTGTCCCCTTGCAAATAAGATGAGTAAATGATGAAGCTAATCATATAAAAGTATGCGCATACTGGCACGGTTGGCAGTAATAGATGCATTAATATGACATGCAAGTGTGCTCTCCTTCTCATTTGAAACCGGGGAGCAGCAGACATAATGGTTACAGTGTGTTTAGTTGCGGATGCGGCAGGGATGTGCTGTACCTTCAGTACCCACAGCTTTGAGAGGGTGGACGTTGTGTCTGTACACAAGCTTCTCTTCCAGGACCATCTGCACTGCAACGATGACCTGAGCCATGATGATCAGCAGGTCACCTGCGAGCCACAAAACAAAACAAACAAAAAAAGACCCTTCCATTAGTTGAATCGTATGCCAACAAATTACAGCAGACATTTTTGTGTTGCCGTCACAACACTCCGGGGAGAGCAACGCTGAAGACCGCCTCTTTTTTCACATCACCTGTGATGATGTCACTGAGTCTGTGCTTGTCCTTGTCCTGGCTGAAGAAGTCGGCCATGCCCACCACGACCAGGCCCATGATGGTGATGAGGATGCCGACCCACTGGCTGACCTTCAATTGGCGCCTCAGGAAGGCAACCGACAGCAGGCCTGTGAAGACGATGACTGCCCCGCGGAGCATCTGGAAGCTGGAGGCACTCGTCATGCTGAGCGCTGGGGGGGGAATAGTTGGTCACCGATGTTCAAGGCTAGGTTCTGCTGTGTTCACTTTAGCTTTGCAAAACAGGCACGCACTCATTCAGTGAACAGGCCTAGCATTTTTTTTTTTGTTTGGATGACAAAGTCTCAGACAGCAGAGTTGTTGATCTACGTGTACAGTATGTGTGCTTACACTTTCCCTCAACTCTGCGCGACGCATGACAAATGTTACACTAAACAGATAAATACATCCCATTACTTTACAAAGGAAATATATCTATCTATCTCTAGATCTATCTATCTATCTATCTATATAAATAAATAGAACAGATAGATAGCTAAACGGATAGATAGCTATAATAACAACCTCCAAGATATGTTAACACTATTCGTCTTACCTGGACGTGGAAGTTGAGCGTACAATACAGTGAGAGAGCGAGAGTGGATCACCGAGGGCACTTACCGACATACATGATGGAGGTGGCCGTCATGTCGCACATGGCCGGCGCACAGAAGAGCAGGGGGTTGAAGCTCTGGCCGGGGTCCATGGAGGGCTGTGGTTTGCGTCTGTCATGGAACAGCAAGATGTGGAAGACCAGCAGACAGCTTAACTCTCCCAGGAACATGCCCACTGCCTGGGCACAACACAAGGTTCGAATGAATGATCGACAAAAAAGATCTGATGAGCAGCCTGTTGGCAGGCCTTTAGGATCTGTTTAGGGATGCACAGATGCTGCAGTTTTTCCACTGCAGATACCGATACCTACTTTTGACTGAAATGCATTGGTCGATACAGAAGCAATTACAGCCTACTTTAATTGAACAAAGTAACTAGAGTTTCTTTTGACAAGAACTGTACCTGTACAAATGGGTGAGAAAATTCATGTTCCGCATCGCCATGGCAACCCTCTGCACTGAACGTGTCAGCCCATCTGTGAGGCAAGGGGATACATATCAATGTCATTGAAACATTTTACACAAGCAAGCTAAATTAAGAATATACCGCAAATGAAATCGTCAAGGACAAAAAAAATCCTCAAAATCTACTACTAACGTACATTTAGAATATATTGTTAATGGTCAATTTACTTGAGCTCAATAATTGACTTTTACACTCAAACAATCCGAGTAAGCAATTTGTCCTCTTTTGCCAGAGAAGAGACTGTGAGATCCTAAGTGATGACACAGCTCTTCCCTCTCATGCTGCAGATTTTGACCTCAGCTATAGTACTAAACTGGGCTTGTAAATATGTTTTAAAAAAACGTCTGATTTATGTAGCTTGGAGGACGAATTGCCCTCCAAGCAATTTGCCGACTATACAACAGAACTACTCCTTCCGACGGCAACAAGTTGGGTTGGGTTCAGATGAATGTAT
Organism: Laemonema laureysi; assembly: GCA_900303225.1. Taxonomy (NCBI): domain Eukaryota; kingdom Metazoa; phylum Chordata; class Actinopteri; order Gadiformes; family Moridae; genus Laemonema; species Laemonema laureysi. The sequence continues at coordinate 2,507 of OMNS01033193.1, read as the reverse complement.
AACAAAAATGTGCCTCCGGTTTGGTCAACCACACTACACCCGTGATCTACTGAGTTGACATTAAAGGGTTTCCTGCTTCCAGTGTTCCGCTGACAAACGATCCGAGCTAAACCAGACTACAGCAGAAGTGAAAGCAGATGCATTTTGCACGGGGGAGACTGGCGTGACACCATTTCTGGGCTTTAAAAAAATACATTGACCTAGTTGTTGTTTTTGCTGTCCCGGCAAATTGTCCACCCATTCGATCAATGGGAACTAGCGATACCAAGCCTATCAATGTGCCGAAACTAGCTAAGATGACCATAGACAACCCTCTCTTGGTTATCACCGCCGTAGATAAAGTTAACTACACGGCTTTGTTCAATACTCTAACTGCCACTGTACCGTCTGCTATTTCTGAATAGCAGTTTTTCTGCGGAAGCAATTAAATCATTAAAAAAATCTATAACATCATGCATCACTTGTCGGGGTTTATTTCGCAATAATGACCGTCTTCGCTGTACATTATCGCTTACTTAACATCCAACTTCAAGTTAAGTCAAGTCAACTTCAGGTTAACATTTCGATAACGTACAATTAACACCTCAAAATTCGTATCAATCCTAAACCATAGACAGTAGCTCTTATGATAATTAACGTGGACTTATAGTTCATCTTTATCTAGCGTCTAAAGCAACATTTTTCTGTTCCAATTTAGCTAAAACTAGTTAGCATTTTAGTTATGGCAAATAGCCATATATGGCATTCAAACGGGATATTTGGAGGAATGGAAGTTAATTACAATAATGAATTCCATAAGTCAACTGTGTCCTCGAAATCACAGCAACCAGAACATTGGTAAACATGACTAGACAAACACCAGCGACCCCCTCTTCATCAACCATACTTACTTTGCCGACAAAGTGTTGAGAGAGCCTGTTGTGAGCATGAGTCCCGCAAGGAAAAGTTGGTAATTGGTCCAAGCCATGTTGAACGTGTTAGCGTGTTACACAAGTAGCGCGTAATTAATGAAAGAAACCTATTTTGTTCTCAAACGCCTCTACCATTACATCATGTGACACTTGTCAGCTGACCGGCAGTCAACCAATAAAATATCAGTGACTACAGTGGTACTGTAGGCGGCGTTAAAGAGACTGCTGCAGTCAATGGCTGTCTTCCTGCAGCTCCTTTGTCATCAGAACGTGCTATAATCATGTTATCCATTTGGTGATAATCTGAACACACGTATTTGATTCCTGTTGGCCTCTTACTGCAATTTATTATCATTGCGTCTTCTTAGGACGTACACAACATTAATTCAAAAGTGAACTCTGTCATTAACTTTATATTACTTACTAAAAAAGTTAAAAGCAGATTAATGTGTGTGAGAAATGTTTGCTAGCAGTGAGAGCCCTTGCAATACTTTGGTGTGATTAAAATGTAAATCCCATCATTATTGCAATTACTTCTATAATCATTTAGGCCACAATCATGAATGTTCTTTCTTTGGAGAATGTAGGCCTATTATCTTTAACATTACACATCAATCACACAATCTACATTTAAAATTGAGATTGAGATTGAGATAATTACTTTAAATCACTAATGTAATTTGCAAACCTAACTAACTTATGTAAATTAGCAATTTGTAATTGTATCTATCAAATAAAGAGTTTAGTTAAGGTATAAGGAAAGTCATTCAAGTTAAAGATGTACGTAATTGATAATTGATTGGTGTGGTCAAGGTAAACATCTAAGGAAAAACATTTATCACAGAAAAATTCCAGTTCCACCAGATTGTGTGTGTGTGTGTTGCATTTACAACCCACTAGATGTCCTCAGTGTATCCTACATGTGAATGATGTGTTCGTTAAGTCTTTGAAGTGGTATGTAGACTGTATCTATTGGCTATTCCTAGATCCCTACATTACTAGTCTGAAGTACAGTAAACCTGTTGACTACTACTCCTGCATGTTCTGAATTCACTTGTCGCTCATAGACAAATAGATTGTATCGAGTGTAAGAGCCAGTTCAGTAGCTGGCTCTTACACATCTTGAGAGGAAAAGACAGGAATGTAACTTTAACTGATGTTCACTCGACTTCCATGTGTGTCTTAGGGTTAGGGTCTGTGTCTCCCGTTCTGCTTTTCTACCCCCCCCCCCCCCCCCCATGCTTTGTTCATTATATCAGATACGGACCAGGGCCCTCAGTGTCATCATGAATCAGCTGCAGAGGGGGCTGTGATGACGGTTATGCAACGGCTCTGGTTCCAGGCCTTTCAGAGTGGCGCTCTCTACCAGCTGGGGCTGGGCCCTAATGAGCCAGAAGCGGGCTGCCAACACTCTCCATTTGTAAGGAATTCTTATGAAACTCATTCTTCTTCCAGGCGAGACTTACGAGGGCGATGTGCAACGGTTCCCAGACGCTATGGAATATGACAGAATTCTATTGACCTCTAGCCAGCCACTTGGAATATTTGATGTATTTGATTTATTTGAATCATTTATTTTTGTCAGAAATGTTCAGT
>OMNS01033189.1:7841-19730 GCA_900303225.1 Laemonema laureysi | reverse complement strand
TTAACCCATTCATCTCATGTGTGGTGTATTTGCTGGAGCCCTTGTGGTTGAGTTATCCATTTAAGTTGAGCTGACAGACCAGGATAAGACTTCATTAGACCTACTGTATAGATCCTCCATTATCCCCTCAGAGTCCGCGATGCACTCTGAGGGTACCAGCAGCACACGTACAGATCAATGGATATGTAGAAGCTTTAGGTGGGCTCCCTCCTGAGGTCCGTCTGTGTGCTCCGCTTCCCGGCGTGTGTTTGATGCTGCTCTTATTGTTTTCCTTGTTCAATAAAATACGACACGCGTGTCTTTCTGGAGAGACGGAGGGCGGAGGACGAGGGATCTGTGGCGCATTACGCTTCAAAAGAACGGCTGACACTCGGCTGCTTTCCTCCTCCACCTTCATCTCCCCGCAGGCTCCTTCAGCCCCGTCGGAGGGCTTAGTCGACACTAAATCAACATTTTGTTATGCGGTCTTACTTACATACTTTTAGTCTTTGTTGTTGTTGTTGTTGTTGCTGTTTTGTGACACATTGGCGCGAGGAAGGGACAGGAGGGCTCTAGTTTATTAAGTAATGCTATGGATTGGTATTCGAGAACGGGAGTCGCGATGCGCCGATGCGTTTAGGATAATTGATGTGTTGGGTCTGCGCGCCGTGGTGCCATTTATAACACTGACATGTTCCCACTTGAAGGAACATTCTGCAGTGTTGTGCCTCGTAGCTGTTTACAAGGTGAGGGCCCCTGATGATGTTCACTATCAATATCCTCTTTTTAACTCTACCTTCACTAGAAGCGTCGTCTTGAGCCGGGAAAGTATAGTTATATTTTTTTGCATTCACGCTTAGATTTCACAGGCTGTGAGAAGAGGTCCTACTGTCAGGCCCGAGGGTTGATGATCCCTGTTTCCATTAAGGTTCATTTATCAGTCAACACTAGCCTATAAAACAACACACTATTATTACTATAGTAATAAAAGGCTCAGTTTTACACGGCGCTGCTTTCAAACATTTCTGAGAGATCCTGGTTTGATTTAAGGATCTTTACGAATTTAAATAAGTTAATATTCCAATGTTTGCCCAATTACTGGCAACCTCGAGTAGTGAGTCGACAAGCGCTCACATTTGAATATTTCATTAGAAAAAAAGCATCTGTTTCAGTATTTACTGTTCAGAAGAAATATGTGTGAAAACATGAATAATAATAACATTCATGGGTAATGCTTTTGATAATGTCTTAATCAGTGACCAAGTCCCACTCCGTCATCATCACCTCTGCTCTTGGAGATCACGAGTATCCCCGAGAGTTCACCACCACCTGCACTCATCTGGCCTTCCACAGGCTCTGATTGCACACAAAAGCAGCCTTTTAATGTGATTGTGAGAGCATCTGCGTATCCCCCTGGATGTGAGCATGTAGAGCTGATTACAACCCCCTAGCATGTAGCATGATGTGCTATTTGTTTTGTTTTTTATGAAGACATCCAAATCAATCCGCTTATTAAAAAACAGAAAACACAAACAGTTCTGAATTATTAAGGCAGCAACACGAGTTCAAAGAGTGCTTCTAACAAGGAGCAGTAGTGGCTGATTACAAGTCCAATGTCCAGGTATACAAATAAACTGGATGCCTGTGTTGGCCGATGATTCATCATCTCTGAGACCTCTAAAAACGCGTCTGAAAACACACTTCCAGAGACAAGGGAAGCTGAGGTCCAAACAAACAGGCAACACCTTCTGTACTGAGGGTCAGGGCCAGAGTAGACTAGTGGAGGGTGCTGAGTATAATCAGCTACGTCTGGTCAGCTCTGGTCCTCCAAGTACCTAAAAGCAACTCCCAATCTCTTACTTTGTGAGTCGTGAACGTCAGCTAACAGTCCCCCAAGCGAGAACAACAACAACAACCAGGAGAAGAAATGTGTTGAATTTTTATACAAATAGTTTGACAACAAACGGATATCCCTCCCTCGGAAGTCCCTCCCTCTCTCGCCCACTTCCAGAACGCCTGGGAACGAGGTCAAGGCCAGCGCAGGACGTTGATCAAAACAGCAGTAAAGTGATTCAAGCACGGAGATTTGCTGCATGGCTCCAGAGATCCGTACCACTAAATGCCTGTCAACAGTGATGGCTAATATGCAAATCTACTAGAGCATGAAAATAGGAGTAAATACTGTCACATAGCAGTCCATTCATTCTTAAACTGGTGTCAGCATTGGTTGAAGAAACCCTGTCAGAACACACATATTTAAAAGCAGGTGTATTATGAATGTGAAGGTGTGCATGACCTGGGCGTTTAAATATTCCCCTCTTATGCTGGGAGCTTTCCTGTTTTAATGTGCATGATGAATTAACACTTGTCATCGATCTAATGACACAGAGGGGAAGAAGGGCTTACTGTAGACGTACTGTATCTTCATAGTGTGAACAAATCTCTTACCTTTTCAGGGTCTTTCACAATCATATTCCTGGTCGAGAAGAAAGTGTCACATGAGGACTGCAGGAGGAGACGCTCACGTGTTCGGTGAGTAGCGTGTTGTCGTTATCTGCTCCACATTGTTCAAAAATGAACCAAGAACAGAAAAAATAACAAGTAGGCAAAAGATCAGCGGAGGAGGAGGAGGAGGAAGAGGAGGAGGATGAGGAAGAGGAGGAGGAGGGCTTCCTGTCTGTCAAGTCAAGTCACAAGAAAAACAAATAGACCAGCAGCTTCTCTACTTCCTCCGTTGTACTTGTGAACAAAACAGCCCAGCGGCCAATCATTGGCTTCCAGAGCACAGGGGCGTCGACCCGGGGGAGGGCGTCGACCCCAGGGGGCGGCGTGCCACACCACCACAGTCCCGTAACACGGCTGATGACCAACCTGCGGACAGAGCGGCTCGCCGAGCCGATTCCTATTCAAGACACAGGCTTCCTTGGCAGCGGATCCCCTTTCAAACAGAGCCCCTGCGGAGACGGCCAGTGGTGGCTGGATGTGTTCACAGAGTGGTACCAAAGTATTGGTTGGTGCAGGCAGCGCACAACTACAACACACAGGCTTTTTCTTTTGACAAAAGGCTCATTTCTTCTTTCAGTCGTCCAAAGTCTTGACAGTCGGCGCAGGCGCGTGAGTGTGAGGGGGGAGGCGTGGCGTCTGTCTCCCCCCGTGGCCAGAGGTCCGCCACCCTGGCTGTGTGTGTGGGGACGGATGACAGAGCGAAGCACAACACAACCGCGGAGCTCCCTGCTGCTACACCACCACCACCGCTACACCACCGCTACACCACCCCTACACCACCGCACTCGCCACTCAAATAAATGTCTGCTCTGTCACAGCACGTTGCTGCCTTGCATTACAGCCTCTCTCTCTCTCTCGCTCTCTCTGGCTCTCCATCTCTCCCTCTCCCTCTCTCTCTGGCTCTCCCTCTCTTGCTCTCTCTCCCTCTCCCTCTCTCCCTCCCCCCCTTTCTCCCCCCCCCTCTTGCTCTCTCTCCCACTCTCTCCCTCTCCCTCCCTCCCTCTCTCCCTCTCCCTCTCCCTCTCTCTCGCTCTCTCCCTCTCTCTCTCTCCCTCCCTCTCCTTCTCGAAGGCGCTCCCTCAGTCCTTCTCCTGCCTCCTTACTCATCTTGTCCTTTGCGGGCAGCAACACGCGAGGAGTGCTCGGTGGGGGTTCAGAATACAAATGGGCTTGTCCTCCTCAAAAGACGTGATTGTCTTGTCCTCCTTCAAAGTTTTTTTCTTTTTTCATTTCCACTGACAAATGGTGTTATTTTCTTCCTTCTCTTCTCTGTCCCGCAGATATGAATAGAAGGAACGAGAGGCAGACCGCGGGGGTCGTCAGCCGATGAGTCAGGACTTCAGGCTGTGCTGTACAGCAGAGGTACAGAACCTGTGGCCCACATCTCTCAGTAGCCCAGAGATGCGGGTCCTGATGCGAGGTTCTTCACATCATGTCTGTGCACCCCATCCCCTTGCCAATGAATATTTAATCTGGGAAGTGGAATTAGGATGAAAGGGGAAGGAGATCAGGGCTCACGGGTCATTGAGAATGTATTTGACCACAGTGAAGTCAAGGATGGTGGACATGCTAATGGATACATGGACATCGTTGATTTACAGCGTGCGTAAAGTGTACATTTTAAAAGGTCTCGGGAAGGCGGTGTGTTCTGAGACGATTAGGGAGTAACCACTGAATATTTATGAAGAACAAGTATTCAATGCAGATCCTCCATGAGGTCCAGGTCATGCATGAGTCATAGTACTTGATCTAGACCTAGATGGCTTTGTAGAAATACAAAGGAACGTATTTACACATTCATCATGAATATGTGTGTGGCTGCTTAAAGCAGAATACATCAGTGTAATAATAAATGGAACAATAATGTAATGTCTATTTTCCAACAATCAATATTAATCAGTTTTTCTTCGACTGAAAAGTCGATGGCACATTTTGTGGCTATTTTTTATAATTTGATTCAAAATGTGTTCATTTATTGATATTTTATTGCTCATTCAGTAGAAAGTTGCCTTTTTTGGGGTTTTCTAAAGCAGATTTTTCGATGAGTCAGATTGTGGTTCATAATCATCTGTGCAGATATTTTACAAACGGAGAGTTGTGGCCGAAGCTCCCATTGAAGGCTGAACGTCTTTGAAGGGATTTGCTGAAGGTGCCAGAGAAAAATTGTTTGAGGAGCTCATACTGAGGTGTAACGTCTGAATATCTGTCATCATTACTCTGTATCACACAATGCCTGTCATTCAGCGATCTACTGCTCACGCTCAGAAGACCAGGAGTTCAGTAAAGTGAAATCCCTTTTTTTTGTCATCCGACGTAATCACAGTTCAAACTTGTATTTATTGTAGCTTTTAATTGGTGAGCTTCGGTTTTGATTGTCTACTCTTCCCTATGAACACAATGGAGTTGAAGTGTAAGCTGATGGTTGAAGTAATAGTGTAGTATTAACATAATAATGGAGTGTAGGCCTCATGCCATTTGTACCCGAATATTCTCCCGATAAAATGACACATTTTGTGATTCTATCCATGTAAAAACCCGCAGTTTGTCTCACGTGGAGGTAAGGCTGAGTGCCGTCATGTAGGCTGTGCATTGTTCCGGATGCTGTTGGAAACAACACACCACAGCAAGACCACATTTAAAAGGCCTTGGTCAGCACAGTCGTGCTGGTAACTTATTATGGTGCAGACACACCTTCCCCCCATAAGTAGTTGATACATCACCCCCATTATATCTCAATTAATTACAGCAGAGGTTCAAAGCAAAAAGGGAAATGCTAATGTGGCCCACTAAAACCTCTCCTGGAGAAATGCAGGTTAGAGGAGAGGGGGTTTTAAACGCCCCAGTCAACAGCATGCCCATGCAGGAGGGTTGAGATGCATGCAAATGTGGAAACAGGATTTATTTTAGAATATACGCACTAACGGGTTGTCCTTGACATCAGGGTCATTTCTGGGATCAGTCACAGGTTTCATGTTTTGCGGTGACTATAAATGTAGACAATAAATATATAGTTTTTAATAAATAACAGGACAATAACTATCCCAAAAATAGAGATGAAAGGCTCTATCTATAGTCTAAATATGTATTATTACATTCGATATTTTAACTATACTTAGAGCACTGCGTACGTGTTCAGGGCTCAAGGGAAAAGGTCAGTTGGTAAGCTGGTAGTAGGCTGCCAGTCTCCTATAAGGTTTTGCTGTATTCATTGGAATAGCGAAATAGGCGATTTGGAAGCGCTGAGAATGTGTTGTTATCCTTGAAGTTGGCTGCAGTTATTTGGACTAATGCCTTCCATCTGAGGCGGTCGACTTGGATTTCAACACATTTAATGGACATAAACACTGCTGTGCAGGCTGCACATCATCACAACCATGACCATAGTTGGGGCCACGATTGTAGCAGATATATAACGATTTACAAATATGAGTGGAGAGTTGTGTAACTGTATCTCAAGCTGTGTGTGCAGAATCAGATTTGTAAATGTGTAGACAAATCTGTAAATGTGTACATAGATATTAATTCCTGAAATTCAGCTCTTGCAGTAAAAGTATTTTACTGCAAGAGCTGAAAATCCAAACTCAGTTTCTGCCAATGCAAGACATGACCTGATTATTATGGGATACAAATCCATGTGAAACTATAGGTTCAGCTTCATACCCTTATTTTTAGTCTTGATTGCCAAATGATGAGTATCTGTAACCCTTTAAATAATTAAATTTATTATTCAATCTTCTGACCACTCTGTTTTCAGTTTTCACAACACTGTAAAACTCTCTTGCCCACAGTTACCGGCTCACGTGACAGAATTTTAAACTCAGCAATTTCATGTCAAAGTGCACCGTGAGAGTCGTAGTTAACCTAGAAAGTTCCCCCCAAAATTCCATCGTCGCCTGCCTCGCATCGACACAATTACAGCCACCACCCAGCCCAGCGATGTCACGCTTAAAACCACTCGGTGCTCCTGCCGACTGGAGGCATGTCGACTGTACCGCTCCTGAGGCATTTATCTGCAAATCGTCACACGCATTTGCAGATCTGTAGAAGTGTAGGAAAGGTTCAGTGTAAAAAGACGTTTTACACATTTACAAATGTGCTTTATGCATACACCGATTCTGAATACACATTTCCTGTACATCTTCACAAATCTCAATGTGCATTTCGAGATTCTGAATAGCATGCAGCCTGCACAGCAGTGTTTATGTCCATTAAATGTGTTGGAATCCAACTTGAACACATTCTCTCCACTCACATTTTTAAATAGTTGTGCTACAATAATGGCACCAAACCTGGACCGCCATGGATTCACGCTGCATAAACAAGTGCTTACAAGGCTGCGAATACAAACATAAGATAAAGAGGAGGACCAAACCACTCTAATGCTTCATAAAAATGTGTAAAATGTGCATAAAAAAACCCCACAAAACAACAACCCCGACGATGGGGGAGATGATTTATTGTATGTAAAGATAGACCCTAAAAAACATTCAATGCATATTTAGGTCAACCAATATTACTGCGCCTCACAGCAATAAATATGTGGAATAAATGTTTCTCTTTTGGACTCTGCCATTTGTTGAATTATGATCTTGTGTACGTGTTACAACATAAATAAAACAATCCCTTATTGTTTCGCCATGTTACTTAGTAAATGGTCAGGATTAAGATATATTTGAGTGTATATTTACACCCAATAGAAACATGCTACACTGAGCAAACATAGTTTCTACACATACAGTAGTTTTGCTCCCATCCACGTAGTAGATGAGTAAACTTCAGGCTTTTAATGATTTTATGCGGTTTCGATTCTTCAAGCAACAATTTGATATTTTGACGAATAATCATAGTTTGCTGCGGTACGATTCGATTTAGTAGCCTAGGATGGATATATTGTGATCCAACCACATGTTACAATAAAGTTTCATTGATTAGTTTAGTTGATAGCGAGTGTAATTTTACAAATATCAATTATTTACAAATAAAAAATCATTGTATATATATATATATATACACACCTTATTATACACAAATAAGGTCTAAAAATATATATATACAATTTATGAACAATAAAAGCCAATATTTGTGCGTTGCATTGATTTAGTTGGATGGACACTTGGCTCCAGATCGATGGACCGCTACACCAGCACCACACCCTGGGTGAGTGGGTTTAGGCCTTCACAGAACAGCTGTTGTTTCTCCAGTACATTGCCTTGGTGTGTACCGCACTTGACGCTCAGGCCCATTGTGAGCAGCTGGCGCGTTGCTGCCGCTGGTTTCTGCAGTGTGGCGGCGTAGGTATGGATCATGTCAGGATCTGCTGCTTTGAATATTCGCAACCAGTTGTAGGATGTCGTCCGTTAGTAGTGACGGTTTTCTGCTCCGCCAGACAATACTCGTCTGTTTTCGCAGGTCTAATAGCCGGCGAGGTACGTGTGTTATTGTGTTATGCGTTAGTCTCTCGTACTCCCATATGCTCTGTTGTATATTCGCTCGATGTGGGCTGCGGGAACAATAACAATACATGGACAAGTGAGGACACCCTGAGCGTGCTGGCAGGCTGCGAGGCTGCGCCAGAGGATGCGAAGGTCGTCCGGGTTCTGTGTTAATATCTGCTCATTGTGTTCATTTCAGCTGGGACACAATCTGCTTCTCAGGCTGTCAATTCATTTCATAGACGCATATTGGCAAAATATATATTTATAAAATGAAATATCGATATGTTCTCTTACGAAGAAGATGTTTTGATATTTGTTGTCGCATCACAGTGGGATGCTTCATGATGAATAGTTGGGACTTTTATTAATCAAAGAAATTGCAGTGGTTTTGTGTTTTGTGGAAATTCTTCTCGGGTGTTTCATTGTTTGGCTCAACATGACCAAACATGATTCAGTAAAAGCTTGGATAATGTTGTTTTTAAGTAGTAGTCATCAAAAGTGATTCAGTAACATATGCTTTCAGTTCAGTACTTTCTGTTTGCTGAGACATCATCATGTTCAGACCAGTGAAGGATAAGTGCAATCGGAGTTGAAAGGAAATGTGTTCGTTAAAAGGACTCTGGACTCTTCTTAGCGCGCACACAGCAGGAAGGAGACGTCTTGAACAACTATGAAATGGTATTCAGTGAGACATGACACGCCGCTGCAGTGCTGCGTGCAGCCCTGTCGGCGTAGTCGCTCACAACATGTAATCTTGGTAAGTAAGCAAGGGCAACAGCAGAATATCATCCCCAAGCCGTCCGCTGCTTACTTAATGAAAACAAGCCCTAATCCTGCTGTAAGTCCCTGTGGATCTGTTGAGTATTACGGCACACCTGCACACATATGCTGACTCTATGAGACTGGTGACAGGGAGTGACAGCCCACTACAGAGCCTGAGAAGACTGCACATGATCCCTGCTTAGACGTCCCCATATGCTGCATACCCCCCGTGGGAGGTGGGAGTGGAAGCAGAAGGTTCAAATTCTATGGCTCTACTTTACCCTCGGTGGAGTCGATGCTTATGACAGCCATGTTGTCCATTGTGACAGAAAGACTGGGAAAATTGGTCAAAAGGAATATATATATATATATATATATTATTATTATTTTTTTTTTAATGTATTTTACGCACTTACATGTTGTCTGACAACTATTATACTACTATTACATAAAACCTACACAGTAGCACACTATAGTATGTATATATATATATATGCTTCACATGTCACATGTATATATGTGTGAGGCATAATAAACCCAATGAACAGTATAGCATTAAGGCCTCATAGTACATATACAGTATGATGGCCTACTGCCTTTCAAGACAGTGATAACCGTTCATGTATTGCAAATGTTTGGCTGATTTGCTGCTGGATTAACTGGGATAAATCCAAGAAATCCCTCCAGGAATTCCGTGCTAATCCAAGATTATCAAGGAAGACACGAAGTGAAAATGAAAGTAAAGGAGACAGTGGGAACATCTGAATGCAGAGCTGTGGTGTTGATGTGTATTGAGCTGCTGGATGTGTCCTGGCCACCACTTGACACACTAGTGTGATGTAATGATAATATATTGGTAAAAAACTAGTTGTTCACATTATTTTTACCCCGGGGGGTACTTTGTAGAGCAGTGTGGCGAATGTATAATTCACTCAATTAACCCAACAACCAACCAGGACGTTAATGTTTGGAGAAACCATGACAACGCAACGGAGATGCGTCCCTGGCCAGGGAAAGTGAATCAGAGTTTTCCAAAAGGTTTCCCCACCGAAATAAAATGTTTTAATAAAAATCAGTATTTAGGATTAACGACGTTGTTTCAAGTCACTCTGAGTGACATGTTGGTTGGCTGAATCCTCCACAGCCTATCCAATGTATTTGACAGTGAGAGACTACAGTGAAGCGTAGCCTACTTTTCCTATGCCTTATATTGTGCTCTGGGAATTGGAATGTAAAAAGAAAATATCCCTGAGCACAGAGGCCGTTTGGCGTTACAAGGTTAAAATGAAATCGGTGAAGACATAGTTCTCTTTTCTGCAGTTCGGCGCCTAACGAATTCGTTGTCGAGTTCCTCTTTGCAAACTATGAATTAATTCAACATCGACAGTCGCTGAACATCCCTGTTCATTATACAAGCGCTTGACACATCACAGTCCTGCCATGATGATAGGTGTCAAAACCCACAAGTATTTTATGGTGACTGACTTTTGTTCTTCAATTTGAAAGAGCTGAATGTGGAAAAAAGAGAACACCAGCAACAATGAGATGTTTCTGGTTCCTAACCCTATTTTCGCTCCGCAATGAGGGAGGGAGAGAGAAGTGCATTTGATGCTATTAGCGGTAAGAGCTATAACCGAGCGAATACAATTTGACTGTGAATGCAGTGATGCGTTCAGGTTAGCGATACCGATCCAAAAGTCACATTGAATCTTTCAATGTCTTCACTGGGTCTGCCGAGAAGTATTCGGCTCGCTTCGTAACACCAACTTGTTTTGCCTGATTGCCTCTTCTGTCTATAAACGCTTGCAAGAAAGACGCTGGCATGCGGTATAAACCACCGCTTAATCCTGTGGCAACGGGGAGAGGAAGGCTACGAAACAATGTTAAGGGACGGGAGAATAAGTGTCCAATGACGCTTCTCAGTGGTGATTACTGCAGCATTACGTTTGATTTGGCGTGCCCAATGGATTCCCTGGTTGTACTGTAAGCTTCCACTAGTGCCAAATCAACCAGCTAACATTATTAAGCGTTGCGTTCCAATGTGTTAAAGGGTAAGGCATTCGGAGTGCATTCATGTTTAAAATGGGATTAGCACCCGACAAGCTCAACCATAACTTCACATATAAATTCACAGAAATACAAACACAAGGGTGTAGCAACGAACTCGACGACAGCAATCAGTCACACCTCTGTCACGTACACTGCTAATACCCCCACCATCACCACATCTTATCTGATTCTTCACCCTTTTTAAAAAGTAGAAAATATCGGTTTATTTGGGAGTCATTCCAAAGGCTGCTCAAGAAGCCTCCTGGCTGCCTACAGCTGTGTCCGCCTCATCCCCCCTTCACTGTGTTCCCCTCGCTCACATCCTTGGTTTGCATCTCACCTCACCAACAACAATTCCAAGAAAGATGATGTCTAACCTGGCAGAAGTGTCAAAGTAATCCACACACAAATCAAACATAGTCCGCACAAGATGTCACCCGACCCCAACTCATTATCAAATAACTGAAGACATGTATTTTATTAATTATGTCTTTTTTTATATCAGTTTATTCAAAAGGAACGATGCTTGTGTTGTGCATCCCAAAATATCTGCAAACATGAAAAGCATTTGTGGTGATTAGGATTAATCTGACTCCATATTTCACTCCAAGCTTGGTCACTCCATTGTTTAATGGACCATACCAGTGTAATTTCATCTCATCACCATTACCCAAAAGGTTTCTCCTGCCTTTAACAAAGTTTGAGTGCACACAGTTTGCTTTAGGAGTTCAGCTTCCATCCTAAGTACCGCCATCCCTTGTGTTTACGTTGAGAACGTGTGGAGAAACAATTAAGTCTTTGCCGAGTGTAGGTAATTCAGCCTTAAGAAACATGTGTTTCATTCCCTTCAAGATACTTTATTTCTTTAAGTATAGGACATTTACATTGTGAACTGAAATCCAATTCCTCCATCTCACTGTGACCGTGTCCTATTAGCCACAATGTCTCTGGCGCTAACAGAGTTTGTGCTGAGAGAGTCTACTGTAGAACATACAATCTCCTGAGGAAACAGTGGGCATAGGCGGTACCATGCACATACCATGTCATTTAAACCTATATATATATATATATATATCAGGTTGTTTGAGTAGCACCGTTTCTTCTCCATCCTTTCAAGATGAATGGCACTAAATGAGATAATGGCCACTGGAGCATTTAC
>OMNS01033186.1:0-11127 GCA_900303225.1 Laemonema laureysi | reverse complement strand
ATATCTGGTCCTGCTCTGTGTGTGTGTGTGTGTGTGTGTGTGTGTGTGTGCGTGTGCGTGCGCGTGTGCGTGTGTGTGTGCGTGTGTGCGTGTGTGTGTGTGTGTCAACTCCCTGGAGGTTAACGGCAGAATAATACAGAATTTATTAAACGTGTCATTTTCTGAAACCTTGGCCTGCTGGGACTTCAGATGTCACCTAAAGCTTGGCTACAAGCACACCTGCAAAACAAATTCCACTCAAAGCTGGAATATTTTGGGGGAAGTTTCTCTTAAACTCGCAGAGTTGAGGATGAGTCAGACCTCGGCCACGAAGAAGCTAAATAATGAAAACTCGTTTTAATGCCAATCTAGGACTGCCAAATTCTATATTTTTTTTCACTTTGTCCAAATATGCATAATTATACCCAAAACCGAGAGCCATGATCCAGATGTTAAAACGAAAACAGTTAAAGTCAATTTAGACGTGGGGTTGAATCTATAAAGTAAAAAATAAAAATAAAAACCTACAATTATGGAGACTTCTATTCAACCTGTCCCATTTAGTTCACAGGTCAGCCGGGGCCCTCACCTCTCAGCGGTCAGATGGAATGACTTAGGAAAAACAACTTACACGTGTGTAGGCTACTGGACATGTGTACTCAACTCAAAACTGCACCAGTGGGTTAAGGTAGTGTTTGTCTTTTAAACATATTCAATAAAATAACGTTTGCATATCCTTGATGTTCTTATCTCGAAACAGAGAAGAAATGCAACACAATGTAAAGGCCTATTGTTGAAATATCCTATTGAGGAGTAGAAGGGATTAGGCCTACGTCATTTTCACCTTCGAATTACACTATTTAATTTAGCACAATTCAACAGTGATTTATAGGTGATCAGAGGGATAAGCCAAATTGGGAAATAGAAACCCATTTCACTGCAAGGAATTTGAGGCTGCTCTAGCATACACATGACAAAAATAAGCATAACACCTTAACCACCAGGTTTACATTAGAATTTATCCTATCAAAAGACTTCGACTTATGCTAAATTATCATGTTATTTTGCACCATTCAGTGTAGCCGGATTCCATCTCAAAGCCCCCACCCCCTCTAATACACCTCCACCCTTTTTCATCTTCGCTGTCTGAAGCACTCAAATGAGAAACTGTCAAGCCTCGTGATTTGTGCTAACTAGCTATCGATCGCTCTGCGAGCCGCGAGCCGCGTGTGCGTTGTGCTCGCGCAGGGAGGGGTAGAAGAAGAGAAGGGAGCCCGCGAAAATATACGATAGTGCGCATGCACAGAGCGAAGACACAAAATAGCATACCTGGAGTCGAGAGGAATGAGCAAATTCCTAGTTAGGCTACAGTGTGTGTGTTTTTGTGTAATATAGGCATGGCTTTCGTTATCACCGCTAGGGAAATGAAATGAGTCGCACAGAGCGACAGAGTAGGCCTACGTTTGGGCTGACTGCTCAGTCTTCTCAAACAATGTGTGTTGACTCCAGACTCCATTCCCCGCGCCCTCCCCTCCCTGCTCCCAAAGCCAGAACAAAGAGACGCTGAAAACGCGCTGGGGGCTACCTATTCACGTGAGGAAAAAAAGCGTTTCGGTGGATCGTTCCCGGTCGTGGCGATTAAATTATCGCCTCTTTTTGTAGCAGTGTCAACCATCGCAATCTATTGCTTTCACTTGTCGTTAAAAATAAAGGGCAACCAGTGGCAAGCAAAAAAAAAAGAAAGACTTGTTTCAATGAAAGGTGTAGTTCATCCATTTGTGGGGTATTAAATGCGTGCAAGTATATTACACGCATACCAATAACACGGATAATAATAACAACAACAATAATAATACAATAACAATAACAATAATAATAATCACATTGATTATATTTTATGTATTACTATTTTTGTTTTACATAGTTTTATATATATAGGTGTCGTTATGTTAAAGCTTATTAGGCCCAGGATTATTATTATCATTAAAATAAAACACAAATGAACATAAACAATTATTACGTATTGATTTCTACCCTGTTAATCCTAAAATAACACTACGTACATTGTTAATTATTACACTAATCCTTAATATATAATTTAATTGGAAAAGCCCTTTTCTGACGTTTATTCTCTCAACTCTTGCTTGACTTTAGTGACTTGGCAAATGTTGGTCCTAATACCGAGCCTACGACGCTAAATATTTATCACAGTTGTTATAATTGTTATATTATAATTATTAATAATAGTATTCATATTATAAATATCATTAATGTTATGATTGTTATTGTTATCATTACTATTATTATTATTATTATTATTCGTGTTATTATTATTAGTGTTAATAATAGTATTCTTATTATTTGTTATTTGTTATTATTATTATTAGCAGTAGTAGTATTAGTATTATTTGGATTATTCGTATTATTAGTATTATTATTATATAGGCCTAATACTATTATATTATCATCATCATCATCATCACTAATATTACTCGTGAGATGAAGTAAGGTAATTCTAAACTAAGCCCAAACAACTGTAGACCACTGGAATGGAGAATTTATGTTTTTTCCGTAAGCGTAAGCTTATCTGGAGAATCCTGTCCTGTCAATCTAAAACCAATCCACTTTCACCAGTCCTGCATTATCCTATTGTACAACAAAAACAAACACGTACAAGGCAAGGGAAGTCCCGCTGAGAAAACGCACATCCTTAGAAAACTATTAATCTTCTCAATGTAGCCGTTCACCATGAAAACCGCGATAAATAACCACAGGAAATGTTTACTTTTCGCGCTTTTGTTTTTTAAGTTCCTCTACAAAGATTACACTTTGGACGTCAATGCACTCGACAGACACAGAAAAGCCCGATTAAACAACCCAGCACAAACTAGAAAGTGATGTTAAATGATCATTTTAGCTCTACATTATTGACAAAAAAGGAATCCATCTCATCATAGATTGATACGTATTTTCGCTTGACCGCCTCTTCCTAATTTCAAAATATAGAATTAAGTCCTATTTTAAATAGGATAAATCCAATATAATTCTGCGTTTATTGTTGGCCATTTTAAAATCAAAACACTCATCTAAATATGGACTGTCTGCCTCACAAACCTAACAGATGGATGCACATCACGGACAAAAGGTGAGAATTAATGCCAATGGCCATAGTTAGTTTTCCCCTCATTAAAATAAAATTAGCTTGCGAATAGGCTATACAAAAGAAATCATTAAAAAAAAAAAAACATCCAATTGCTTAGTTGATTCCTTACATCCTCGCATGTGTATGTTCTTGTGCAACAAAGTGAGAAAGACAGAGAAGAGTGAGGAGGAGAGACAAAGAGGGGGGGAATGTAGAAGTGGAATAAAACATTTCTTGTTCAGTAAAAAAAATAAAATACATATATATATATATATATATATCTTTTTTTTGCTTACCTTCTTTGCTATTATTCTGGTTCTTTTTTTCCCAGGGTGCCATGGCCTTGTCATCTTCTGGTCCGTCCATCAAGGCCTTGTCGCTGGGCACGTACCAGGTGGCGTGCTGCTCTGCCATGAGGGTGTCAAGGTCAATAGTGCCCATTGAGCTCTTCCCAGCATCCGGACTGCAGCTCGCCAGCTCGCTGTCGCCGTTCTGCGAGGGACAGTCACCATTTTTTTTACTATTCTTCATAGCCAGAGGCTGATCTTCTGAGATACTGAACTGCTGGCGCTGTAGTTGGATCTGGGCCTGCAGAATCTCCAGAGGATGAATCTCATCCTGACCAGATGTACTGGAAGGGGTGCGTACCTGCTCCATCCCGGGTGTTCCCGGGTGGCTCAGGCCGTTGCCCCCTCCTCCCCCGCCGCCACTCAGTCCGTAGCTGTCAGGTGTCGAGGTAGCGTGATTGTTAATGCCCATGCCCAGGGGCTTCTGTCCATTCATCAGCCCGTGTTCACCTCTCTGCAGCTTAGGTGAGCCGGCCATGATGGGGCTGCGGTTGGGCTTGGTGGTGGCCAAGGTTCCTCCCGGGTCTGAGCTGGAGGACACCTCGTCTTCGTTGCCGTAGTGGGTGCTGACGTCGTCGGGAAAGTCCACTCGCGGTGAACTGCTGTCGGACTTTGTGACACTCTGTATGCCGCTGTCCAGAGAAGACATCAGGTCTGCCTGGTCCCCCAACATTAAGTCACCTCCCTTTCCCCACGAGGGGGACTGGAGGGGTTTCTCGTGGGGCGTGCCCCCACCCCTCTCCCCAACGCCAGCTGAGGGGGTCTGCTGGCCTGGACTTACAACAGGGTTTCCATTGTCAGAGGAAAAAAAAATTCCAGGGCTCACATGTCCACTGTCTCTTTTTCTCCTCCCTCTCCCTCTCCCACTCCCTGTTGCTGCTTTCCCCTCATTGCAAGGGGTAGCGTCCATGTTGTAATTTGGGGAGAGGGCACTGGCTTCCCCCTGCATCGTCTGGCTTTGACTTGCAGGCTTAGTGTTGCTATTCCCAGTGCCAGGCATCTGGCTGTTCTGGGAAGTGCCGCTCTGAAAATATTCAGGAGCAGCACTGCCAGTCCCATTAGCTGTGCTGCTATTAATGTCCTGCTCTGTCTGACTCAGTTTTCGCTTGCCCTCATTTTGGTTCTTCTTGTTGAATGTTACGTTGAGGTTGGGGGCCCCTAGGCTAGCGATCATGTTCTGGCAGGCCGTGGATAAGGCCGCCAGGCAGCTTTGACCGAAAACATTGTCTTTAGTGCTGGTTTTGCTGAAATTCCCTAAGGAGAGAGCTCCCAGCTTACTAACTGACGACCGCTGGCCTGGGGGGAACTCAGATTGAGGAGGGTAGCTCCCTGGAGAGGTGTTCACACCCTGGGGAGTGCTGTGAGCTGCCCCCTGCCGGTTACCCCCACCATAGGGGAACGTTGGTTGTGCTCCCATAGGAGGTGCCGGGAAGTCAGCTGGCCTTCTCTCTGGTGCATTTGGATGTCCTGCTCCAGGAGACTGCATCTGTGAGAGGTTTCCCATGTTGCCGCTGAACTGGGAGTGCATGCCTGGTGAGTGGAGGGCCTGTACATGGCCATCTCCTGGTAACCTCATGGGCTCCTGCATGCCCATCCCCGGCCTAAACATCATCCCCGCCCCGTTCTGCTGCAGCCCAATGTCGTGGGCGCCTGACTCATTGTTTGCTCCACCCATGCGCCGTGACATCATCTCCCCTGGCTGGTGGGACCCTGGGAACCAAGCGTTCTCCTGAGAAACATGAGGATTCTGTCCATCAAAATTAGGCATTCTGCCACCATTCTCCCTGTCAAAGTTAGGCTGGGGCATGCTGCCGACTGGGCCTCCGTGAACCATAGGGCCGGGGGGAACTTCGCCGTGGTGACCCAACTGCTGCAGACTGGGCTGCCTCATCCTCTGCTGCTGGTTCCGAGAGGCCATCTGTTTGATCATCATGGCTGCATTCTGGCGCTGCTGCAGGGACTGCTGATCAGGCCCAGCATGCTGCAGTGGTCCTGGGGGGAAACCTTCACTCACAGGTGGTGTGAACTCTCCAGGTAGACCTGGGTAGGCTGAGGGGGAGAGGTGGTTCTCTATACCCCCACCCCAACCTTCACCACCATGTGCATTTGGAAACTCAAACCTCGGCCTTTTGGCCATGTTTATATAAGGAGAGTCAAAGTGTTGCAGCCTCTGATTGGGGGGCTGTTGGGAGGGAGGAGGGGGAGCAGGCTGTTGCATATTAAACATGGGGTCCCCGTAGGGGTGCAAGCCCCTATTTTCCAGTCTGTGAATGGGATATTCAAACTGGTTGTGTTGGCCAGGCATCATGACCCCGCCATCCAGAATGTTGGGGTTGGAGGAGCCGGGCTCAGGCTGAGGGGGCCGGGGGAGTCCAGGGGGGCATGAGTTCTGTCTGGCAATCAAGCCTGCTTGTTGTTGTTGTTGCTGCAGTAGGGGATGTCTAGCATTAACGCCAGGCTCCATCCCCACTGGAACCTTCCGGCCGTTTCCAAACCGCTCGAAAAACACTCCATGCTGCGGTGGTGGCTGAGGCTGCTGGGGTGGAGGAGGGGGCTGGTGTCCTTTAGAGATGCCCTGCATACCTGGTGTCCGTGGCATTCCAGGGTTCCCGGGGAAATTTCCACCAGCCACGGGCCTCCCAGGCACAAAATGAGATTCTGATTCAGATGGGGAGAACACAGGTACATCAAAATGTCCAGATGGGGGCTCATTGGGGAAATTATACTCTAAACCCTCCACAGCACCCTGGTTGGGCATCCGCCGGGGCTCCAGGCTGTGGGATTCAGAAGAGGAAGATGAGGAGGATGGGAGACCGTGGAAGGATGCAGCCCTGTTAGGTGACTGGTCCAGGGGTAAACAGGGGGCCGGGACGGCGTGGTTGCCGCTGGGAGGGCCATGGTGTTGGAAGTCAGGCATGTTACTGGACCTCTGCTGCTGCGGTGGGAAGCCATCCCCTGCCTGGCCCTCAGAGAGGGGATCAAACCCCTCTCCAAAGCCCTGCTGTGGTCCCATGCCATTGTTGTTGTAGCCCATTAGCCTGCCACCATGCAGGCAGGATGACCCTGACTCTGGCCCCCCAAAATTCCCACTGAAATGAGGATGGTGTTGGTGGGGGTGGGATTGGTGGCCGTGTGGGTGTCCTTGATGAGGTTGGTTGTTAAAAAATCCATGCATGGGTCCTTGCTGCTGCTGCTGAAGTCCGCTGCCTGCATGCATGTCAGAGTGTCCCCGTGTGTGAAAGCCTCCATACTGCTCTCCGTTCATGTTCATATTGAGCCCGAGCATCGGCGGCTCATTTAAAGGGCCCATGCCAGCTTCCACCGATCCGGGAGGGCCACCAGTGTGAAAACTGGGGCTTTTATAATGTGAACCCATGTTCAGTCTTGGTTGGTTTATGTTTCTCTCTGATAGGCCAGGGTTTCTGCTATTAATCTTGGATCCAAACTGTTCCAGCCCAAACATACTCCCCTATTATCAATCCAACATGACAGCTACCTCGCCAGGCATCGGCACACTGTCTGTTTATCCGTCTGTGTCCAAAAACAAAAATAGAGGGGAAAACTAAATCAACTATGCAAATATGAAAAATGTTGTACCAGTAGATACAAAACGAATTATAATTATGTTGATTTAAAATCTATTGACTCACCAAATAAATTCGCATTGTTCTTATTAAATTGTTTTTCCAACTTCTCCGACGACTCTCCGAAGAAAAATTCAGTGTCCAAGGACGCGCGTAAAGTGTCAGTTTTCTTGTGCGTATTTGTCCGTTTTTGTTTGTTATTATGTCCGTATA
This sequence comes from Laemonema laureysi, assembly GCA_900303225.1. NCBI lineage: Eukaryota > Metazoa > Chordata > Actinopteri > Gadiformes > Moridae > Laemonema > Laemonema laureysi. The sequence continues at coordinate 3,862 of OMNS01033186.1, read as the reverse complement.
TTAGGCTGACGAGCACAATATTAGTCTTATTAGTCTTGCAGCACTTGAGACTTGTCGTATTCCAAAGTTATCTGTGCGCAATTCTTCATGACGAAAACGACGCAAATCTCTTTTCTAACTTGCCGAAAGGAGGGTTTAGAAAAAGATGAAATATACAAAAAAATATTTTATTTAGCTCTTTACGCCTGCTTTTCGACGTTAAATGTCCCAATACGTCCGTTTTCATAGAGTTCCATGTTGGAGACGGAAAAGTCCACTTGGAGCTTTACAACAAAAATCGGTTTAAATGGCTGTGGAATTGTGTATTAAATGCCTATAAGTGATCATTAAAATCCCAACCACGATTGAGCAGTAATTTAGGCAAAGTCCAATGGGATATAATGTCCAAACAACGGCTATCCAAACGCACCGGAGAACCGGAGGGTCGGCTCTTGCGCGAACTCAGTCCCGAGCAATGGGCATGTACTACCCGCGCTCTGCCACCACAGAGCGGCTTGACAGCATCTTTTACCGGCTCCTGGCCATTCGCGTCAGCGCAATAAGCGCTCAACTACCATGCGGACTTTCCTTTACAGTGTCTCGTTTTGTTGCGTGCGTCCCCAACTCCCAGGTCTGGTGTGGTCTAATCCAGCTGGGAACGATTCACAGACAGAACACACTCTGGCCTGGCGCTTTGCGCTGTGTGAGATCAACGCGTCCAGGGAGCCAGCAACAAGTTTTGCATTTCTGCAACCACTTCCATCCATGAAATATCCACCAATCACAGCGCCCGCGAAAAGCTTTGTGGGCGGGATGATTTCTTAAGGTGGTCCGCAGAGTACAGGGCAGAGCTGTGAAAACGGCATTTCAAATGTCAATCTCAAGTATTGACATATTCATAAAGCCTATTAATTTGGGCGATCTTACAAATGCCAACCATTCCTACAGTAAATAGGCCTACACATTACCACTTAGAAATGGTTGGCTTAATACAGGCTACATAATGTTATTTAATGACCCAAAACACTATTCTGAGTGTTAATCAAATAGGCCTAGAATACGAGACGGGTAAATAGGCTAAATTGTTTAAACAATTACGTTGCCATTTCTTTGAGCAACTAATCAACATTGCTGAATAATGTGACGAACATTAAAATATAAGTTATAAGTTTACGTTTGGCTGGGAGGGAGCACATTGGTAGGCTATGGGTTCGTGTAACAAAATAGAAAACATTGTTACACAATGGCGTTATTTTCCGGGAATTTAGGCAGCATTTCTTAACAGGCTCCGTATCAAAACGGTCATTTAAATGTACATGAACCAAAATAAAAACGGTGTGTTGTGATGAAAAGCGGTTCCACTCACATAGAAGACCTTGGCCAAACATTATAATTGCATCCTATTCGTGTAACATCGCAATGTTCATTATACAACAGTATATTTAGAATTCAATGAGCATGGTGATCTTTGTGTTTTCAGTGTTTATGGACGTGTGCTAAAGGTGTGTAGGCGTGTGTGTCGGTCTGCAATAAGAGCATTTCCGTAGATTAGGCCAATGCGTCCCAAAGGAGAAAATCCTCCTTAAAAGACTATCTGAACTAACTGAATCATGTGGATTGTATTGGGCTACACTTCCGATAATCAATAGCATTCTCTAAGTATTATCACATCTAGGAGTGAATATTATTGCCACAAATGTGGGTTCTTCGAGTATGGTCAATCATATGACTTCATATGACATATTTTCTATCTGTTATGACCATAGCCATACGAAACGATGAAATCATTATTAAGACTGAAATAAGCTATAGCCTACCTCTCATTATAGGCTAGCGTGCTACCAATTTTCATTCACTAGGACACATTTACGTATGGGAATATAGCAAATAAATCGGATAGGCCTATTGAAGAATAAATACACTAGATAGGCCTATGCAATTAGATCTACGTATATTGTTGTTATAAACATACAATAATCGTTGTCGTTGTGTAAGGTTATATCTATTGTATAACATGACGGCAAGGCTTCAGCTATTTTGATATGTATTCATTTTTATTGAATGTTTTAATATTCGTATAGAAAATGTTAACTGAAGCTAAAATAGGCGAATGGGGTGCGGACATACATATTATATTAAACATAGGTTATGTGCTATAGAGACCTACACATTTTCCCCGAAATGAGTTTGTAGGGCTATAAAATGTATGCTACTTTTATTTATCCCCAAATATATTGTGTTTTAAGTGTGCTCTGTGTCTATTCACTGCATTGTGAACTGCACAAGAGCAGCGTTTGTCTTTGGGAAGATGCAAGACTTCTATGAAGAAGGCACAGTGCCACCCAGCGGATCATGTCAGAGGGGACCGCCACCGTCCGCTCCAATTGATCTCAAATTAATTTAGAAACATAAAGACGGATACGTGTGTGTGCATTATGGTAGGGACAGATGAAATGTTCTTTAAACCTGTAAAACATGGCATTAATAAAACATAAATCGAGGATTTGCGTGGTAATAAATAGGCTACAGAGAGAAAGAGACGATGATAGGCCTACCGAAAGTCAAACAAACAGGAAACCTAGCAGGATTTATAAGCCTTTGATAGATTTTTGAAATCGTTTTCAATTGTTTCAATTAAAACGAAATGAAAAGTTTTATATCATGTAAACAGCAGTTAGGCCTTATTATCGACGGTAATAATTATGTGCTAGATTAATATTATTTTTTTCAATAGAGAATCCCCAGATAGTCAATACAAGCAGCATATAGGCATACTGCTTATTACAATAAATTCCTACATATTCTTCAATAGGTTATATGAGGCTCTACCTACCCATGTATTTACTTAACATTTTCTTTGCATATTCCGACTAGACGTTTAAAGACATTAAAAGAAAAAGTGAAGCTAAAAAAAACATTTCTTAAAAAAAACAAAACACACATGTATTATTGTTTAGATCATATGAGTTCAATGTTACTTTCTATGTCGTGTTTTTACAAACATAAGGCACAACAGATATAGGCCTGGGGGAAAAAAGGAGGCTGAGTGTAGTTTGGTTAACATATAGGGGATAGAATGGGATGGGTGCTCACTTTAATACAAAAAAACTATACAAAATTAAAAGTTTCAAAGACAGCTGGGAACAAGAATTGGTGCTAAAACACTGGGAAACATGGCAACCCTGTTAGAGGGGTAATAGTGGAAAAGGGTATGTGCGGCATTGAGTGTAAATAATTAATTGAGTACCAAATGTGACTTATTTCCATCACCTTACAAAGCCACCTCCCTAGCTGTGGGGTTACTAGCTGTCCCTCCACCAAAGTAGAGCAGAAATACGTTTAGAAGTCAATTTACATAATAAAATATATACACCTAATGTATGTACAGCATAAATTACAAACACGCGTTTCCTGCATGGATTACCATCAACCACGAACCAAACGCAACTCTAACTCTAATCCAATTACTCATCAGAAGAAGGGGAAAAAACCCCTAACTGTAGGCCTACTACTAGATTGTATTGCATACCCGTCGGCAGTCTTTTGAAATAGAGGCAGACGAGTCAAGGATGGAAAAAAATTAAAAACTCAAACAGCTAGATATCCCCAGTGATAACAACAGAGTCACAGCACTGCTGCTGCTGCTGCTGCTGCTGCTGCTGATTCAACGGACAGTCTGGAGGCTTCTCGCCGCTGTCACAATACTGCTCTTTTCTATTGTGATTTAGTAGTCAATCTGTCTCAATGTTGGGCTCAATAGGACAAGATAACGGGAGTGAGTGTCCCTCCTCTACGCTTAATTCACACAGTTAACAGAGCTTTCCTGCGCAGATAGACATATATTACCATGGGTGACTGGGTGTCGGGGGTGGTGGTGGGTAGT
>OMNS01033174.1:0-19693 GCA_900303225.1 Laemonema laureysi | reverse complement strand
TCTATACAAAAAGGCAAGGGAAAAGGGCTTCCCATTCAGGAGCACATGAGCTAAGAAGTGCTCCTTCCTGTCCCAACAAACAATCCAGCAAGAAAAAAAATCTCCTGGGGAAGCCTCCACCTTCATTTGGAATGTGTTTACTCCCTACAAACGCTACAATTGTGTGTGTGTGTGTGTGTGTGTGTGTGTGTGTGTGTGTGTGTGCGTGTATGCGTGCGTGCGTGTGTGTGTGGATGGATGTGTGTGTTGGGAAGTAAAACGATAATGCCGACGATGTCTGCTTCATTCCTCCAGAAATGTTCAAACCAAGACGACGCCTGCCTTGTGGGACTAACTATTAAGTGATTGCAATACAGCCACCGCATGATGCATTAGCCTACATGGAAAGGACTACCATGACCCATTAGTGGGCCGCTATGTGAGCAAACTGACATATCTGCAGCTGGCGTTGCCAGGTGCAGGTAGATAAAGGAGGCAGAGGTAAAAGGCTAAGCCAACACAAGCCCTTATTCCTAGCAAGATATCAAGTATGGCACTCACGAAAAAACAAGAAGCAGACACTGACCCCTCTAACACTTCCTTCCTAGCACATGGAACATCACATGGTGCTTATGCAGAGCCACACCAGGCCATGCCACTTCCTGACACTACAATCACACCAGGCTTCCTGCTTACATTGAAGCACACATCGGCACTTTCACCCCAGATCACAGCTCTTTGAGGAAAACGCACACGACTCCTTTTTCCAAACAAGGGAGGTTTTATGTAGTGTTTTCTAATTAGAAACCCAGTTAGGGGTTTTAATTTTTATTTTTTTAAGAAAATATATACACATGTTGACCGTTATCTCATACAACTCATTGCAAGTCTTGATAAATGACTTATAACTGAAAAACCAGTCACAGATGAATAACAATTAGCAAATGAATGACAAGTAAGTTTTCAGCTGCACCATTCAAGCTTGCACTGTGTCAATAGCATGTGAGGTCAGGGAAAGACAAACAAAGGTAAACAATTATGGTTAGGGAGGTGGTGGTGGTGGTGGTTTACGACAGAGGCTAAGGAGGATTTCCTACATTCAACATAGCATTATTTTGAAGTCAAGATAACCATCACTGCAATACTTTCGATACACGTCGCTTGTCTTTAAATAGAATATCTTTGTTGAATGATAACAAACAGTAAATCCCATATGCTCTGCATCCGATGTTTGATTACACAACTGTGGAGCAAACATTGTAATCTGCCTGATACCATCAAAACACCAAGTGTTAGATATCTGATAATATACACATGCATACATATACATATTCCCTTTGACGATTTGATTGGAGTGACATGGGCTTCTGACAATAAAAACCAAGTGTATGAATAATCAATGAGAAAAAGCAATGGCAAACTGGAGCAAACTGTCCCATTGTTCTGACGTCTGTGTGTACAAGATGTGGTCCAGAAAACTGGTTTGGAGACTTTAGTATGCAAGACCAAGCAACTTGTAGCTCGTGTAGATAGCTAGGTTATCTGGTAAACATCAAGCCCTAGCTTGCAAGTGTCAAATAAGTTCCATTGGGTAGCATCTGTCGGCTAAGGTTAGCTAGCATTTGGGATGGTTGCTACCTCCATATGCTAAATGCTGACACCCTATCCTACCGTACCCCACCCAACACACCCAAGACAATGTCAAGGCAAGCTAGTCTCGCCGGTCATACTAGCTTACGTGAACTTAGGAAACGTTAGCCACGGCTAGTCCGCTAACGATAGTTGGCTAACACAAGTTAAGGTACCCTGTGTAGTTAACAGATCGCAATATGCTAGCGTAGTGTGCGCCATATCTAGCTAAGGTCAGTGAAACACTACTTACAGAATGCCAGAGCAGGAGGTACACACGAAAGACCCCACTGTCATGTTGGCATAGGTCGGGCCGCGTTGATCACAGTCAAAGCACTTTCTATTGGGAGGTAAACTCGTCATTTCTCTAAGCATCTTCAGGTGTTTCTCCTCTTGCTTACGCTTTGCACTCGCCGCCATGGTTAGGGACAGCGAAATAACCCCAGTCACGACAATGGGAGTCAGGAACGATTAAAAGAAAATATGCTGCTGGTTAACGGTTACCGACACGTTCAAACCGAGTCGGCAGATCGTTACGACTGTCAAGGCGGCCTTGCGTTTGAGGCGTGTAGTCAAGTGGGTGGGGGGTCCGCGCACTGGCCCAATAGTTTTTCAGGCAGAATAGCACCGCCTAGCGACTCGTCTTTAACATTGCAAAATGAACTACTTTCGGTTTATCCAAAGCAATGATGGAATGCAATTTTGTCGCAATTCGTGTCAAATCGTGTCAATTTCGTCTTCACTATATAAATACAGATTACTCTAATTCTGACTTTACATGCACACTGACCAACCCTGGGCAAGACTATTAACCCGATAAGACTCGATGTAGGCCTACAATTAATTGAAAACTGGAAAATGTTTCAATGGGTGTTACATTGGGATACGATTGTGGCCATGTGACATAACACCAGGCTTGACATGGGTGCAACAGCCTGTTAGGTGTATAACCTGAGCTTCAAATTGTCTGTGTTGAAACCCAAAGATTGCTCATGCCAGTTTAAAATGCCGAATATAAAAAAAGAATGGTCCTACACCGATGAATCAAACAAACACAGACCAAAATATGATACAGATGGTTTATTTTAGATGAACACAAAAACATGGCAAGCGTTCATATTTACAAGGCAGAGCAAACAAAGCATTTATTGTCTTGTGGTACGGTCCAACACAATGCTTTCCAGTAGTTACCCCACTATATGACCAACCCACTCCAATACATACATAAAAGTTGATCACCCTCCTGGGCATGTGGACATGAACATTCCTGTGGTCACAAGACAAACCCATCGACAAGATACTGTTTCTGCTTTGTTTTTGTTTTCCATTTCAATAAAAATACAGACATAATATGCATCTTATGTTTTTGCTTAACACAACAAATGCACGACGCTCTACCACCACTTTCTCTCTGCTGCCTGCCGTACTGCCTGTACACATTTCCCATTGATTAGTTGCTGCCAACATATTGTACAGGTTGGTGTTGCTGTTCCATTGTGAAAAATTCTGATGGCCTGCGATTCTCGGTGAAGCCGTAGAGTTTGCGCAGGGCCACGCGAGCGGCCTCCTCCTCGGCAGCGATGACCGTGTCTCCTGGACCCTGAGCTAGAAGCTTCTTATCGCTGATTCCACATAAATTACAGGGCAGAGGAAACAGAGCAGAAGAGAGAATGTCAACATATGGTGAAAAACAAAACGAACAATAATGTTGAGTTTGACAAGAACATTACAATGAACAGACAATTGGACGACACGTGCTCCCTCAAACATGTATATTACACATAACAAAAGAACATGCAACCAACATTGTTATTGTTGCCGTGACCCCATTTCTTGGTCTGAAAAAGTGTGCGACCCCAACTTCTTACATTTTTGTGGCTCTGTTTCAACACACATCGTTTTAACCCAATGAACATCCGCTCATGTAATCTCAGTGAACGTATGTGCATAGAACTCATTATGTCTGTTTGTGTATTCCAAAAACGTCCCATGACCCCATATGAATACCAGGGGTCCCAACCTAAGGTTCGGAAACTCTGATCTACATGGCTTTAATGTACTTTGGAGAGAGAGAGAGAGAGAGAGAGAGAGAGAGAGAGAGACATTAATGGAACATGTTTCACACACCTGTACAGTCCAACAAAGTAGAGTGGGACGACCGTGCTGGCCCCGGCCGACCTGATGAGACGGGGTTCTGGGGCGGACATGTTCCTCTGGGCCAGTTCCTCCATCAGCAGCCCCATGGGGTTCACCACCGTCCACATATCAAACAGGTCTTTCCCGATCAGCTGAGTGGTAACAAAGTCCTGGGGAAGAACATAAGATATTTAGAAAGAGGTATCAAATACAATCTCATGGTTAATTTGGCTGTCCCAGCTAAAACAGTGGTGATTGCCAGGAAGAGTTCTGTGTAAGCAAGGGTCTGTGCATGATAGGGGTTTGTTTACTTCTTCTGGTCTACACATCGGAAAGCAGAAGAAGTATTTTAGGAAAAAGTATAACGAATAGTCTACTGCAATAAGATGGTTAATGTGCTTTGGGTAGAGAGCGGCAGTTAGTTCAACAGATATTATCATTTAAACATCAACTGGTGTGTTCAAGTCAGCTCACCCTAAGGAAGAACCCTGCTCGTTCTGCTCCGCTGCTTTCCAGTAACGCTCCGATCACAGCCATGAACGTGGCATACAGTACATCATCAGGAATCGGGAACTCGGCACTCATGATGAGTTCTTCAATACCAAGGTTTCTTGCTACATGGCAAACAATTGTTGAAGAGGAAAGGTGTGCCACGATAGCCGCTTGGCCATCACTGTGCAGACTGGGAAAGCTGGCCCGACACCAATCGGTCAGGAAACTAGTGGTAAAATCAGACCCCTGTGAGCGTAAGTCAATGTTGCCTTTTAGGACAAGAGCTGTTTCCATGCCCAACTCTTGTCTTTTCTTTTGCTCCGACTCCATGTAGCATGGATTGACAAACGCGGTCTTCAGCAGCTCCAAGGAGAAGTTCTCATGGAGACGACAGCTGAATGATTGAACCTCAGCATGGTAATCCCAGTTAGGCTTTTGGGACCTGGAAGGGAGTTGGAAAAGGGAATTATTATAGGATATATGCTTATCAAACGAATAACAAAATTAATAACAATAATGATGATGATGATGATGGTAGTAGTAGTAGTAGCATGCAACTATATTATTAGAATATTTACGTTCGGATCATACATAAAGAACAGAACATCACACTTGATGAACAGCTCGATTTACAGTAAAACGCAAAATCAGTGTACTCGTATTGCAATAGATTCGGATGACAAGTTAAGTGTCAACAGCTCTATTATTCGTGCACACGCTATTTCCTCCATTAAAATGGCCTTGAGATGCTCTCTAATTCCGAAGTTTGCAAGCGATTATTACCTTGGCGTCGGCGGCGGAGGCCCTTCGAGCTCTAGCTTTTTCCCCATAATATAGGTATATGATTTCATCCATCGTTTCTTTTCTCTAATCTGTGTAAATGTGGTGGTTCTACAAACATTTCGGCAATGAATTCCTAAGGTTAGCACACCACGATTTACTATATATCCCGACGCCATGTTGGATATGGTTGACAGGGGACACAGCTCGCAGCTATGCGCGCGCAGCCCGAGCCGAGTAAACCCGAACAGTTGTTCCTTCTGCCGTGCCAGAAAAAATGTGCTCAACATCTTCACTGCGAAACATGTTAAATCGGCGAAACAACTTGCTAGAGATTCAGTACAATAAACACCCAATCATTTCGTCTTGGCTACTTCTATTAGTAACTCTCATTATACATCCTGCTGATTTGATGGTGTAATGCCATAATTCCCCTTAGAATCAATTGCCTGCCTCAGATAAATACATAATTAAACACATTTAAAGGTATATACAACAATGCATACTGATGGGCCTGATTGTGTATTTTATTTAGAAAAAGAAATGGGCACAAACCATAACTGTGTTCACATTTTCTTCCATATTTGTTCCAAATCAGCCTCTGTGCATTAAGTTAGATTAAAGTGCTTTAAAATGCTTAAAATTACGTTTTTCTTTTTACAAGTGGAGGTGGTGTAGTCTGGTGGGGTTTCAGCCGTCGGGGGAGATGAGAGGCCTCTGTGTGACTTCTGCAGGCAACACTTCAGGGCGTTCTGTACGTTTTCCAATTGCATGGTTACATCAGACAAGACCTCCACATCTGAGCAGTTGTTACTCATGGCTTTAAGGAGCTCCAGCTCTTCATGCAACCTCTTTCTGTTCCTAATTGTAGCCGTTGCAGATGTCTATAAAAATAAGAAGAAAATGTTAATATAATTATTCGATGTATTATTATTATTATTATTATTATTATTATTATCAGACTAAACCGTTTTGTTTAACGGTCACACTAGCATTGAAATAGTTTGGTGTCATACCACCACTGTCCTTGACGTACCCTCAGGATGTATTGTGTTCATCCTTGTGTGCGGGTTCACTATCACACTTCCCTGTGAGATACGGTCCCTTGAGGTAGGAGGACGGCAGTCTGTTCCAGCTCCATTCGGGATGGTGCAGGAACACGGCAAAAAAATGCTTACACGGGACACGCGTTTGAACGTACGCATGGCAGCTACAGGAAGGCGACGAGGTAGTCGTCCCGAAATCCACAGTGCACCACGGAACGGGCTCAGAGTCTTTGACTTTAAAAACTCCCTGCTCAATGTCGACGGGTCTGACACCGCTTTCCCCGATCTCTTCTGCCTTCCCCATGTTGACGAGGCAGAGTTTGGCAGTGGCCGCTGGTATGTTTTCTGAGCACTGTGGCACCTGTGGATGATAGCGTCTGTACTCGTCGCTCCTGCTGTACTGTGAAAACATGTATTCCTGCCGCCGAGCAGGCAGGTATCGGTTGATCAAAGTGTCCACGAAACTGCTTATCGTCTTCTTGTCCCTGTTGGTCTTTCTCAGAAAACTGTGCTTCAAGAACGTGTTCAGTGACTCCACTCCGTTGTTAGTGTCCACCGCTAGATGGTAGATGTTGTCCCTGTAGGCCCTGGTCCACTTCTCGGGGCTACAGAGCCATTTCGCCTCTAGCCAAGCTTTCACGTGTGGCTTCTCCCACAGCGCTGAGGACTTCAACTCGCCTACAGAAGTTCTGTAGTGCGCTTGGTCCTCCGTCTGCCCGGGTGGAGCCGCAGCAACGTTGCGAAGCAGTCGAATGAGTTGTCCTCCTTCTTCTCCGGAGAGGCCGTGCTTGGCGTTCTGGATCCACCTGGTCCAGGCCTGCTCCCTGTAGAAGTCGCACAGGTACACCGAGGAGTGTGGAAAGGCACCGCGCAGTGCGCCGCGCTCCGCCTCGCCGTCGCTCGTCATCCAGAAGTGTGGTTTCCAGTACGGATTCCAGACTTTCAACATATTCAGCGCCTCCCGGATGTAGGCGACCTGCTCGCGCTGGACGATGAACGTCGCTACGACGACGTAGCCACCGTTCGTCAGCGCGCACGCAAAGTAGAGCGCCAGGTCGTAGTTGATGTTCCTGTGCGTCGTGTCGAGCAGGCAGATCGCGTTGCCGTGGTGCATCATTGCGTCCTGCTGCCACTTCTCTTGGTGGACAAGCAGCAAACTTTCCTCGTAGACTTCGTCGTCCACAACCGTTGTTGTTTTTTCATCAGAGGGAGACGACGAGTCACTCTGCTCCACTGCGCTGGGCTGTCTGATGTCTCTCGTGTTCATTTGTCCCGTAGAGGACGCTCTTCTGTAAGGCCGGAAGTACTGCTTCGCTCCGTCTTTTCTCCAGTGTCCCAGTTTACGGCTGAGGTTCACCTGATCCATTTTTGTCAGTCTTTGCTTTACTTTTCTTGTTTGGCACACAATGTGATTCTTGATATCTTTCAATTTGGGATAGTACGCAAGATCTGATTTGCTAGGCACTGCTGTGGCTGACATCCTATCGCTCACATAGCGCTTCAGCGTGGCTTGTATTTCCATGCTGTCGGTTACGCCTTCTTCCACCAGCTCCTCAATCCACACGGTCAGCTGCGGATGAATGGTTTGCGCCGTATCTGAATAGCCTTCTTGGTTATGGTTTGTGTGGGCATCATCTAAAGGGAGTTCAACGTAATATCGCTCTTCTCTCGTCACGTCTTTGATTTCTTCTTTGAGATCCTCAAGTAAACGTAGTTTAATCGCGCTGCATTCTGTTGACTGGTATTTGTCGCAGTCCATCTTGTACTGAGGGAATCTGTAGATCTGTTTAATGACTAGTTTTGCTTCACAGCCCTTCTTTGTCGTGATTTGTCGTCTTTTGCTCGTTGGTTCATAGTCATGCCCTTCTGACAGTGTCTCACTCTCCCCCTTCTCGCTCTTCTTTTTGTGTTCCCTTCCAGGTCCAAACTGGCATTCAAGGATTTTGCGGCCACCGAGTACAAAAGGGACCCCATCCCACTGGACATGCGGGCCGCCGGACTTACTGAACATAATGGATCGCAAGCTATATTTTTCAGTTGGCATCCATTGCATGGTTGTGGAAGTTCTTGTACAGAAGGTTGTTGTGTTGGTGCGTTTGTACACGTCTAATAACTGCTGAAGGCTGGCCTCAGAGGTGACATAGCCATACATGTAATGTTGGTTTCTGCTGAAGCCCTCCAAAAATGTAGGCCAATCAACAGTATTTTCATGTGCATCCATCCTGTAAAATATGTATACATGTATTATGTATTTTTTCTATATTTATTCTGTATTACATTTTTTTGTTAAACATTTTCTATTCTATTTTGTAGTCTTGTAAAAGTGGGGTTCCTATATGTACAGTGACGTCATACAGTCATAACTTGCTAGGCGAATGTACCGGTATACGACTTCTTCACTCATTATTAAATGTAGACATTCAGCAGTCCCGACGCAAACACAGCGTATTCAAGCGTCGTAACTTTATAGTAAACATGCTATTTTTACTATTATGTGAAACCCACTTGTTGGATGAAATCATATATGCATGAATCATAAACGTGTATAAAGTTATGCAGCTAAAAAGTGTAAGATCCGATCAACGGAGTTTCGGTTTCTAACCATGCAAAGCGCTATGGTTTACCTGCTTCCCACAGAGGACATAACCACCACCACAAAGAATGGAAATTGCGGTGTATTGATTCAAAATCCCTCACATGGTCCACTCAACACTGTACTGTACACTGCTAGGGCTCTGGTATTTGCCGTGGATGTGTTGGAAGTATTCGCTGCCAGCTGTGTCCCCGCTGTGTCCCATGTGAATTTGTCCCCTGTAAGTGTGTAACAGTAAAACATTTCCGACACGAAACAAAGTAGTGTCCGCCTGAGTAGTAGTGCCGCGTTGCCATAGAAACTAAGAAACGCGTTTACCAACAGTTCAACTGCTGAATACTTGCGCGACTTGACTTTATAGCTTTGTGATCACGTATCATTGTTTCAGAAATAGTACTTTCAAACTTTAATATTATCCAACTATGTATCCCGCCGAGATCCATGAAAAGACAAACGATATGAACACCGGAATTGAAAGAGGAGATGCCAATACATTTGACTCCTCCATAAAAAACGAGCAGAACGATGAAAATGATCCAACAACTTCAGTCCCATCACACCAGGAGAAAGAAGATAAAAATCGCGGACCAAGAATCACCAAGAAGTTTTTAAAGGATCACTGCAAGCAAAACAAGCTTTATTTCACACCTTACCTGAATGACACGTTGTACTTGCACTTCAAAGGTTTTTCCACCATAGAGAATTTGGAGGAGTACACAGGACTAAAGTGCCTCTGGCTGGAGAGCAATGGGTTGCGAAGAATTGAGAACCTGGAGGCCCAGACTGAGCTCCGTAGCTTGTTCCTGCAGCAGAACCTCATATACAAGCTTGAGAACCTGGGATCTCTTGGAAAACTCTGCACACTCAACGTCTCCAACAACTACATACATACCATAGAGAATATAGCGTGTCTACCAGAGCTGGGCTCACTTCAGATTGCCCATAATAAGCTGGAATCTGTGGGTGACATAGAGCACCTGAGAGAGTGTATTTCTGTCAGCGTTCTGGACATGTCACACAACTTGCTAAGCGACCCAGAGATCCTCGCTGTGCTCGAGAGCATGCCAGAATTGCGAGTGTTAAACCTAATGGGGAACAATGTGGTTAAGAAAATCCCAAATTACAGGAGGACCCTGATTGTGCGTCTCAGGCAACTCACCTATCTCGACGACCGGCCCGTGTTCCCCAAGGACAGGGCGTGTGCAGAAGCGTGGGCCGTTGGGGGGCTGGATGCTGAGCGCAAAGAGAGGGAGATGTGGGAAACACGAGAGAGAAGGAAGATACAGGATAGCTTGGATGCCATGGCAACTATCCGAGACATGGCCAAGGAGAGACGTCGCTTCAGAGAGATGCAGGAGAATGGTAAACACGAGTCTACGTCAATTATTTGACACAAATGGTAAATGATCATGTCTTTCAAAATGACAATGTCTTTTTTTTGTTCTAAATTCTAGGTCAGGAGGCTGAGGATTGCCCCAAAGTGGAGCAGAGCTCGTGTGAAGAACATGAGATTGCTGGCTCCTCACAAAGAGCGAAGATTGAGGCCTTTGTGCAGGACAGTCTGGAAGCCCACGAGGAGTTCCTACAGAGGCAGAGGGAACCAGTGGAGCTAGCGGACGAACAGAAGTTAGGTAGAGATCTGGAGGCTGAACAACTGGACGAAGGTTTGGTGATAGAAGAGCATGAAGACGATTGCTACAGCCCACAGGAGATGCTGAAGATTCTGGAAGAGGATCAAGAGAGAGAGGAAAGGCCAGAGAGGACAGACATTGAGGCTGAAGAGAGCGTGAGTAGAGCCACAGGGCTGCCAGATGAAGGGTGTGTAAAAGATGAACCGGATATGGGGATACACCAGCAACAGAGGACCCATTTGGAAAGAAAGCCAACAGAGCCTGGCCATGCGGCTGAAGAATCCTCTGATCCGGATGACACGGTGCTGATGATGACAGCCAGTGGTCCTGGGCCTCTGGTGACTGAACTGGAAGAAGCGGAGCATCTGGAGACCATTGGAGACCTGCAGTCGCACCGGCCACTGTGCATCGATGACCTGCCTGACCTGGAGGATGTGGACACTGAAGATCAGGACTTCACAGGCTTCCTCGCCTACCAGGAAGGATCCAGACCAAAAATACAAATCATATCTGGTGATGATGATGATGATGATGATGATGATGAGGTGAGGCAATATCAGGATGACACGGCCCCGGCATCTATTTCAAGCCCAGCCTTGTTGTTCAATAAGAGTGATCAAAACCCACCGTTTGATGCGTCTGAAAAGAGGTTGCCCCTGGTTGATACAGAAGCTGAAGATGCTACAATGCCAGTGATTTTTCAACCACTGGGAGGGTCCAGTCCAAACCACAATTCCAAATGTCCACCCCGCTGTTTGATTGAGGAACTCGACTGACTTTCAGATCCTCGTGTGGTTTTCTTTTCCATGAACACAATATACAATGTCAGGTTAGTGCCCAATTGTTATACACGGTGAAAGCTCATCTTCTTAGTTTGTAGTCATGATTAGGCTCGTGATATTTAAACATGGATTCAGATTCTTTTTTTTTTTTACAAACTGTGTACTGTATACGATTACAAACACGATGTTCCATGTTTTGGGGGAAAAATAAATAAACAAAACCAGTTTATGTTAGAGTACCAGCCTTTTATTAAAATAAATATACAATTATCAGCATTATTATGCAGGTATCTAATGAACAGGAGAGTGAAGCAGTGTTGTTCCAGGAACAGCTGAAAAAAAACAACATTTTTCAGAATAGTCATGCCAAGCTTCATAGGTAGTCCTCACGGATGTTCTGTATATTTTACAACAGCATATAAGACGTGCAATTGAGGGTATGAACAATATATAGAACTATACAATCTTGTTCTACGGCCTCTCTTGCACAGAGCAATTGAATGCGTTTAACTCTATCCGTACTCTCCACAACTGGACCCGTTTCTTGAGTACACCTCTGTGACCTTTAGGGCATGTTGGGAGTGACAACAGGCGTGTACAACAAGCAGTCTGCATCGTTGGCTCAAAGAATGCTCATGAAACAAATGATAGACCACAGAAATTATATGGTTTAAAAAAAACAACAACAACAACAACAACAACAAAAAAGTAAAAAAATAACAGACATGTATACAATTAAGAAATGAAGTACATTCTATTGCTCGCACGCACACACACACACACACTTGTAAAGGAAACAAGTGCAGCAAACTTTTTTTTGGACACAGAATAAGAGGCTCCTCCCACACACACACACACACACGCACACACGCACACACACACACACACACACACACACAGGCTCATGGTACCAAGAGAGGGCTGTTAGCGACGGAACCACACCCAGCTGTTGATGAGCCAAAACGCCACAGTGATTGAGTAGAGGATCATCTCTCGTTTCGTCCGTTCCTTGTTCTCCTCCTCCAGCAGCTGCAGCCTCCGGTTCAGTTTAATGATCTATCGGCGCAACAGAGGCACACAAGAGTTACCTTTCAAACGTGTGGTAGAACATACAAACTCCACAAATTCCAGCCTTCCAGCTGCAAGGTACTGGGGTTTGATCCCTGATCGCCCTCAGCCTAACTGTAGGCGTCCTTGAGCTCCCCAAGACACCTCAACCCCTACCTGCTCCTCATTGGCCTGCGTCTGTAGCCACTGTGAGTCGCTCTGGATAAAGAGTATCTGCTCAATGACAAAACAGCCGAAGAAGAGTATCATCACCAACCTGGCGACGAAGAGTTGCTGCATCGACGACGGCCATGTCATCGGAAGCCGCATCGAGGGTGCTATCAAGTGTAGACAAAGCAAGCCTTGGAACAGAAGGAAATACGAAAGAAAAATCAACAGAAAATATTGAAAACATTAAAACTACTTTTTATTTATTTTATTTTTTTTACATTTCCAGGCAGCCTTTAAAAGGACAAGAAGGTAGTAGAAAGGTGAAGGAACTAGAGAGACCAGAGAGGACAAGTCAGCTACAGGGAGTCTCAGTACCAGGTTACAGTTACCTGGACTCATGCAGGGGGTTGGAGCTTGACGCCGACCCCCCTCGCAGTGACGGTTTGCTACAGAGACGGACATCGTCGAAGGGAAACGAGAAAGGGGGAAGAACAGGAGATAGAGCAGAAGACGTGCAAGAGGTTTATCCTTTTGGAGAACACCGCAAACATCTAAAACGGTCAACTATGGCTGGAGCCCTGTAGAAATGCCTGTATTATATATATAGTTGAGGTACTTCATTAAGGCACTTTAATTCATGTAATGTAATAGCCTCAATTTAGAAAAAACATGTTGTGGTGATGCATCTTCCTGTACTCAAATGTATGTAAAGCAAAAATGAGACTCTATCTAGATATTTTGAGAGGTTTGGCGCAGATAAAAAAAGAAAAAAGAAAAGAAAAGAAAAAGCGAAGCGAGGTATAAAAACACTAAAATAAAATGTTATCATGCAGGATTAATATTGTTATCAAAGATTAGCAATTAGCCTGCAATAATCCCCTTGGGTAGATTCTGGGAACATTTTAATGAAGAACACTTCACTCCCAAACTCATAGGTGGCGCCAAAGGACAGTAACCACATTGTCCTTATAGCTACAATTCAATGGCACACAAGTCAATATAAAAATCTGTTGTCTGGCTGTATCTGGCTGTTCTCAAATCCTTTTATTACTTTTCTCAATCTGAAGGATTTCCCAGAAAAGTGTTGAAGACTTGAGGACTTCTAATAGCCTATTCTATTCGAGTAGCCTAACAGATGGGCTCAGCTAGCGTCTGTCCCCGGTCAGGGTGTTTGATCGGTGGGTCACCTGCGCTGGTTCTCGTCCAGGACCTCCAGGACCTGCTGGTAGGCCCGGCGCGTGGTGGTTTGGATGAAAGACAGAACGCCGCTAGTGCTGTACAGGTTCTGTTGGTCCTCAGCGGCGGTGAGCGGGGGGCAGGTGCGAACGGGGGCAAGGGGAGACAGGGTTGCACTACTGGTGTGTGGGTAGTCAAGCCACAGGAAATACGCAGAGGCAGGGGGAGGGTACGTGGGATCGGGAAAGAGGTAAAGAAAAAGTGAGGGATGGGGGAGAGAGAGGGACGAAGGAAAAGAGACCGTCCTCGACTTTATAACTGCACAATTGCTAGCTACCAAGTGTATAGAAACAGAGTTGTACATGTGGATCCACCAGCCAAGAACAATGCTCTAATGCATCCCATAATAAGGCCAATATCAACGGAGGAGGAGGAGGAGGAGCAGGTGAAATGAGAGGCCAGGGACAAGCAGAGTTGTATCCTTGATTAGCGCGCCCAAAGACATACAACTACAATCAAGCTAAACCACAGCCGATGAGCAGAGAGAGAGAGAGAGAGAAGCTGAGCCAAGGTGTAGAAGTCATGTAGGGGTTCCAACACATTTTCAACAAGTCAGAATTTGTTAACTCCTTTGTTAAATTGGTCTTTATCATTATAATTGTAAATAAAAGTTATTCAGGAGAGAAAAGTGATACCTTACTATACTGAGGTAAACTTGGATTAGTTGAATACATTTAATGATCTGACTTTCCAGATATGTGCAAGAAGGAACACTAGGAGCCGAGGATTAGCAATGTTATTTTCATTACCAGTATGAGAACATCGATTGGCAAAAGTAATTTGCATGCAACGCTACACCGATACTTGCACACACCGAGAACCAAACAAGCAAAAAAACCACAACCGAATCAAACAAGGAAGTTGGAAATGAAAAGCAGTCGCAACACAGGCGGCGATGAAGGCAAGCGGGAAAGAATGAGAATGAGAGCCCAGAAGCAGGTCCTCCTCGGTGGAAGTAAGAGAAGAAGAACACTCACGAGGAATCGTTTCTGGTCAGCTGGCCACTGTGACGGATCGCTGTGTTCTCGCTCGCCGAGCGCTCCCGCCGTGGTCTCCCCTGGGGCCTTAGCTGCTGAAACAAGCCACACTTCTTCTGAGCAGAGGGAAACGTTGGAACATGGAGGCGACGTGCACTGCATGATACCGTTGACTAACTTTTGACTGAATTGTCAAAACGATTCTTCTTGCTTGTGCCAAATCTCAATCTCAATAAATAATATGTTTCAATGAAACCCAAGACGTTCGACAGGGCCTTACTTCTTCACTGGGCGGTGCTTGAGATGTACTCCGCTCCAGCTCCATGAAGTCCAGGGGCCTATCGTTGAGGGTGAGGACTCTGGGCGGGGTCTTCAGTGACAGAGCCTCCAGCGGTGTGGACTGAATGAGGTCCAGGTCTCTGGGTCTGGAGAACTGGTGCTCATCCTCGTCTCCTAATGGCAAGCACAGGGGGAACACCTTTTAATGCAATACCACTGTGTCCTTACTGTATGTTTGCTGGATAATGATTGTCAGATTATGAATGGATCTTTGCTTTATCTTTCTCAACGGACAGTTATTTGACATCCATCATAGGCTTTTATCTGGTGTGTCAACCACTCAGAGAATACCATCAAATAATCAACGAAAGACAAAGTTCAGGATCTGTATCAGTTAGGACAGACAGTGTCATTGGACCAACCTGCGATCACGATTCTCTCTGGAACTTGCATCATGGCACTACTATGACTGTACTCATGCAGGCCACTTCCTGGGTGCTCAGAAGAGTAGGGGGCTACTTTGAGCATCTCAGGGATGCGCATCTGCTGGCTGATGCCCTCTGTGTACTCTAGTTCATAATGGATACGGTTCATCTCCGCCATCTCTGCTGTGGGGGAGGGGAAAGCTGCTCCGTTCATTTGGCTGTAAAATACAAGCAAATATTCAGCTGATTGTATTGCTGATGGTAACCAATGGCAAAGGAGCTATCAGGTCATAGTTAATAACGTGACTTCCAAATTCAATATTTGATGGTACAACTACTACCATCTACTATCAGTTGTGTTGAAACAACACATAGGATTCAATGTTGTCAGCATAACCTGTGGAACAATGTTGTTGGACTGGTCATACTGAATATGTATTGGAACATATGAGTCACGACGTTCCTACATTTGTACTTTCCTTTTCAAAATGTAGTATTGTTGTCAAAAGACGCCCACGATGGGGTCATATGAGGTGTTATGATTGCAACTAAGAAGTTGCAGTCCTTCAGAAATGTATCTTTATAATATATTGCATGTGTTAATTCATGCTAAATACACTGATAATCAATACAGCATTTATGAACAGTTGCTGCCGCGTGCATGGGTTGCATACGTTACATTAAAAAGCACGCATTAGTGCCAGGGAACCGATAGTGTTAAAGTGTTGTTTCAATGTGCTAGTTGGACCAAACGGAGGCTAATTCGGGCTTGACAATGACGGCTAGCCAGCATTTTAGCGCCATTTCAAAGCTAGCTAGACAAATAAAGCGTGTTTCTTACCCTTTGGTTTGCAGCTAAATCAATTTCCAGAGAAATACGTACAGTTTGACAGCTTCAACAGATACGTTCTTATGGTCCTTATACTGAAAGTAAAACGAAGACTATGAAGGTCTATGCATCTCCTTATGTTTATGTCTGTCCTCCTGTGAACCAATCCCAAACAGGAACCGCAACGAAACCAAAGCAGGAAGTTACGTTATGCAAATTAGCTTCCCAGCGTCCAAAAGATAATAGAAAAAGTCCACCGCCCGGTTGCCGACATTAAATATGCTATAAAATACACGTGTAATCCCTTGCAATTTTCATTTATGTATTTTCTTTGTATCAATAAGAAACATTAATAATGTAATAATAATAATGATAACAATAATAACAATAATAATAATACTATGTCCAACATTAATTTCACAAATGCGCAAAACAGGTGGAATTGTAGGTGTGACGTCCTTATTGCATTAGTATGCCTACAAATACATTACAACTGTAACAACACATTTGGATGCTGCTGCTCCGGATATTCCAGATATTTTCTCAGTTATAACGATCCGTAGTTGTAATTTAGAAAAGTGTTTAACATTTGTCTCAACTTGGAATAGGCTACAAACTACTATGTATGAATTACGGAAATTGAGGTTAAATCCATGTCGAACAGATATATCAATAGGCTAAATACGTATTTGATTCAAACAATGGGATTTTTCTAAATTAAAGAGTGAGTGTCCCATTGCAAGAATCCTAGTTTTGTTGCTGTTGACCCCTCAAGTGAAGTGGGTGGTGCGTCCCGAGACGTTGACTCGAAGACTCATTCAAAGGAGGTAAATTGTCATGGAATGGACTAAGTGGACGTTTTGCTCATCTCGCATTTTGAGTGACGGAAAATACACTGGAATAATGCAGAAAATAACTGGAAATTGCATTTGATGCACTGAGATGTGTTAGGATGTTTATTTAAGGAAGAAAGGCAATATACGATAAAAGTTACTTTTATGTGCCGGTCTTTAGACCGTCAAACCTGGTTAAATAATGCTCATAGATATTTTAATTTTGTGGTTTTTATCCGTCACTACACGGATCACATCATCTTTGGAGCTGCAGTCTGGCATGTAAGTGAATATTCTATTATAATCATTTACTTAATAATTTACAAATTTATTGAAGCACTAAGCGCCTTGCGATTGATGCACGTCGAACATCGAGCTTGTAGGCTTATAGATTATTAATGTATCTACATTGTAATTTAACTTTTAGAAGTCTTTGTCTTTTAACTTCCGTGGATTTCTAACAATTGTTTAAAACGCAGCCTTATGTTCAATTCACCACTAGAAGTCGCTCTTTCTTGGCCCCTTCAAGTATCATTATGTTTAAAGCAACTTATCGATATATTTGGTTGCCTGTTGCATAGAGGAGATTGTATTCATGCTAACATATGAGGAATATTCAGAATTAAGGTGCTGTTGTGTTTTGGCTTGCTATGCAAGGTTTTTAATTAACAACGGGCTGGTTTATATTGAAGCCAGATGGTCTGAGACGAGGGGTTCCTTTAATATGACGGTCTTTTCAGTAAAACGATTACAACTGTAAATAGGTTATTCATGATACATTTGCTTTATTTTCATTTATTTCATCTGTACATTTATTCTCGGTTATTGGGGTTGTGTTCTATTAAGCCTTCCTTTCATTTAATGTATAGTCTCTCTCTCTCTCTCTCTCTCTCTCTCTCTCTCTCTCTCTCTCTCTCTCTCTTCTCTTTAATTTCTATATTGGTCTTACACGCTGTGTATCACTTCCTATGTCTATGTGTGTGTGTGTGTGTGTGTGTGTGTGTGTGTGTGTGTGTGTCTGTGTGTGGTGCATGTTCTCGGATGCAGGCCAAATGTGTGCACCGACCAGGAGGTGTCCATGCTGGGGTCCAGCCAGCCCTGTGTCCAGGCTTTCACCCGCATGGTCAAGGTGTGGAGGCAGGGCTGCGCAGGCCACAGCTGGTGTATGGGCTATGAGAGGAGGTGAGCAACACTACTATGTTACGCCAATCAAGCATTAAAACACTTTTAAATCGACAAGGATATACGTTTCTACATTAACATTAACAAGAGTTGTCTGGAAGGAATGTGTTTTTTTAAAACTGTTTTCTTCAGTGGTAACTGGGTGGATGTATTGATATCCCTCATGTCACAAGATGATCTCTGTAATAACAACTTAACGTCATAGAAGATCAAAGAAGAAGATAGACACACTCTTCTATCTTCTCTGTCTGTATTGAACCCATCCTAACCTGCTGGGAGCAGTGGGCTGCCACACAATGTGTGGCAAAGGATTTGGTTGGCTGTCGTGTCAAATACTCAATCAGTGCCACGGCAGACCAAATACAGACAGACAGAGAAAAGGCTTGGTGTGCGTTTTCAATGCTGTGTGTTTTGCAGGACTACGTACTACACAGTCTACAGACAGGTGTACAACCTGGATAGGCACACCGTCTATAAGTGCTGTCCAGGCTGGAGACAGAAGGATGGAGAGATGGGCTGTTTGCATAGTGAGTCCTGTCTTTTGTATTGTACTTGTACATGTATTAGATGTCCTTCCATCTATTCATCCATCCATCCATCCATACATAAATGCATACATTCATATATACACGCATGTATACATGCATGCATACACGCATGCATTCTGCTAATATATAAACTGTGTGTATGTGCTACTCTTCCTGCAGGGATATGTGCTCCCAACACCTGCTTTAACGGTGGGAGGTGCTCCGAGCGCGGAGACCAGATATGTCAGTGTCCACAGGGCTTCCAAGGGACGCGCTGCCAATACGGTGGGTAACAGCACCCCTATTTGTGTCTTGTTATCATATACTGTACATGCTATATTTGCATTGCCATATTTGCAATGTTGTAGAAGCACGATTACTTCTGCAACATTGCAACATGGCAACTAGTTACCAAAAATGCGCGTGCCTACTCTCATCAGTGTCTTGGCAGGAGTTCTTGTTTTCACCTTAACGCCACAACAAGTTGGGGGCGAATATTCAGATTCACAGAGTCGCAGCGCTGCGTTGGGTTCTGATAGACTCAAGTGTGACCTTGTGTTTTCAATTACAAGAGTCCTGGGGGGATCCTTGTTAGTTGTATGTACCAGAAGCTCCCTCTCCCTGTCTCTCTCTGTCTCTCTCCCTCTCTCTCTCTCTCTCTCTCTCTTTCTCTCTGCCTCTCTTTCTCTCTCTGTCTCTCTGTCTCTCTCCCTCTCTCTCTCTCTCTCTCTCTTTCTCTCTGCCTCTCTTTCTCTCTCTGTCTCTCTGTCTCTCTCCCTCTCTCTCTCTCTCTCTCTCTTTCTCTCTGCCTCTCTTTCTCTCTCTGTCTCTCTGTCTCTCTGTCTCTCTGTCTGTCTGTCTGTCTCTCTCTCTCTCTGTCTCTCCAGTCTTCCTTTGAAGACTGGAGCCGGGGCTGTTGTCACTTACTCCACCTCCACTCAATGAAAACTGCATGTTTACGAGAGATTGCGCTCGGTTGCTGGCGCTGTGTGGCTGAGCGGGCTACTATCCACTTTAATGCTCTACATTAAGCTTTACAACGTATACGCACAGCTCAAGCATCTGCATCTGTCTTCTGTCCTAGCCCGTGCGCCATCTTGTGTGTTTTCAGCACAGTAC
>OMNS01033170.1:0-11121 GCA_900303225.1 Laemonema laureysi | reverse complement strand
ATGGCAAACATCACACCAGGAACAAAACTGTGCATGTGTTTCCGATCCAGAGCCGGCCGCGGTCGTACGGGAACAGGAACTACAGGATATCTAGCAGATATCTTTTCTCTAATAAGCAGGCTTACCTTTCTTTTGTTGTTCGGACTCACGTACAAGTAGCTGAGCACGGTCTTCAGTCCCACTCTCTCGTTCAGCTTCTCGTACGTAGTTCCATAGTCGGTTGACCTGAAACGGAGTCACATGACGAAGCCAGTGAGCTATGGTGACCGGTAGAGGAGAGCAGGAGCTACCCGTTTAAAACACTGATGATGTCAGTTAGTCTCCAGTGGCCAGCAGAAAAATGACAAGAAATGTACTAATCATATTTTAATTACCCAAATAAACAAATGATTGTTCTCAGTACGGATGACAGAGTATTATTAGCAAACAAAATTAAGCAGCAGGAACACTTTTTTAGTTTTACTTTTATTATTATTTATCTAACATTTAAGGGAGAGTATTTTGCCATCTGTTGCAATTAGTCTGCAATCAGGATTTTACCATTTCTGTCAGGGCATGTGGGAATTGTGCACATATTATGAAAAGCCACTGACGTCTCCATTGTATCTCAATGGAGCATCCATGCACGTCTTCCTGCGAGTCCCAGTCAAGTTCTCAGTCTAAGGAGATAACAGGAAGTCATTGTACACCGTGGAAAAGACAGGGAACACTGTTAACAAATCCACCTCTTACCTCCATAAAGAACTCTCTGTCACTCTGCCCGTGGTGAAGTCAAAGTATTTAGTCAGCATGAGTATCACCTGGGAAAAAAACAACACACAAACAACAACTCAAGCATCAGTACCAGTACAGCACCTTGTTTTAGACACGTCTATTGTAGGTTGCAGGTAGTTAGCGGCAGGCTCAGGGATGCCTACAGGTAGACTGCGCAGTGCGTACTTTGGGGATGGAACACAGATGCTTGTGGCTGGGAGCCAACCATCCTATAAGCACTAAAGTCTAGACTACGCTGCCCCCAGCATCAATATCAGTTGCAACAGGCAGAACAATACAACACTTTTTTTTGTATCGAGCGCGTAATGGGTTAGAAGTCCCATCTGCCTTAACAAGGAAGGGCTGAGGTATCGTTGGTGGGCGTGTGCTGACCCGGTTCAGATGGGTTCTGTGGGAAGAGCAGTGGATTCAAAAGAGTGTCATCTGGCACGCCAAGGTCTACAGAACTAACCGAACGCGGTGAACTACATTTATTAAGATGAATGGCTGACACGGACTATTATTTACCAGCTTTTCTGGGCGCTGGTGGAAGGGTGTATGGGGCTATAAAATACTACAATTGGTGAACTATAAATAAATAAACAGTAAGTCATTCTGTCACACCTGCCACTAGCGTCCATAAATATCTCAACACCTTTCTTTGGAAGAGGATCGTAAAAAATGCCATCGTATTGCAGAGGTTTTATAGGCCTATTTGCATTGAATTCACTTTTACAAAGAATCTCCCTCGTCTCCCCCGCTTGTCTGCGAGGCTGAACCAAGCGTGTTCACCACTCACTTAATAATGCAGGAGTTGTTAAATGTACTTGTAATCCTATTCACTTGTTTTCCTATTTTGCCAACAAAGTGCAAAAAACACCCCAAAACATCAACTCTGTTCATCACCAACGATGTTCTGGCAACAAGGAGCCAAACACGATCCTAAAGCCAGCTAATAGGCGCATGGCCGCCACTAGACTGCACTGCGAAGTGCACAACTTAAAACACTATAAAACTTCTATGGTGCTTAGACAGTCCCTCTCTGCGGGCACAGAGACAGAGACCATTATATTATATATAGTATTAGCAGTAAATTAGTAGACAGTAAATTATCACACCTAATAACCATAAGTGCTGCTGGCTATACATACTTTATCACCATCAGAGATAAGGCAACACTCGGGAGAGCTCCAGCCCGAAGGCAATATAAATTACTAATATTAGAGACTGTCAGCAACACACTCGTCACTCTTCCTCTACTCGTCTCCATCGGTGTACCCTGCTCTTCTGTGGCACCATGGCAGAGTAAATAACCTGTAGGTTCACAAAGATCTTCCATTTACTTTTCGTAAATTGTTGAAGTTATTCAGCAGACACTGTGAGCCACATGAGATACATGTCACCAGTGAGCAGGTACTGGTGTTAGGGCATATGGTTCCTGAGGACTCTGGCTGTGCAAGGGACAAACCAACAAAACTGACTTTATCGGTCCGATGAAATATCTTGTCTCCTTTCCAAACAACCCCAGCCATGCTGCACATCCACGTGGGCAGTGGAACGATCCATATTAGTATAGATCATTTAGTTAGATTAGTATAGACCACATTAGTTCACAGAGACGGACAAATGGCTTCTCCCCTTTGTTTTGTAAGGCAATTCGCTTTATGCATTTCCTTGGGACAGGGTCCAGTAGAAATGTCTCGTATCATTTGTATGCACCAGAGAGCCAGCTGGAAATCCGGTCTCTCTGTGACAGTCATTGACAGCGAATGGTAAGTCCCCCATGCGTAGTGTATAATACTGCTAACCTATACAGAATCTGTCTTGAAGGGCCTTCCAAGACCACGTCAATCACACTGCAGCTATCTGCACCGCACTTTATTTTCTTCTTCGTCTTTTTATATTTCGGGGAAAACTGTGCTTTGTGCTGAATAAAGGCTAAAGTTAACTTTACATCAGTTTCCATATCCTCCTCTCCGAAAAAGAAGAAAAAAAGATGAGCATAATAGAGAGTAGAAAGTATAACACGATGATGGATTGATGCCATTATGAAACCATTTCTTCAGGGTCGTTGGGTTCAAAGTATTTGACATATATTTAGCTTCTTCCGCCAACACGCGGCAAACTATTGATAAATCGTGTTTCGAGAGATGGACAGGCAGACAGAAAGATAGATAGATGGACAGTTCATTGATCGCCAAGGGAAAGTTCTCCAGTAGTACAGGAGAAGAGAATGAAACAGAATGAAACGAAAGGAACGTCATATTTTCTTGAATGGACGTCACGTTTGATCCATCTCCTGGTGTCCAGTCTTTGTACGGACGGCTCTTCTCCAATACCAAACACCTGAGTTACCCTAATCTCTGACCGGATTATTGCCATCAGTACACCCCTGAGTACCAACAAGCCCTACTACACCTTCAGCAGGGGATTACTTGACACACAAGAACGAACAAATTGATTCTCAAGTCCTAAATCCTGTTCCAATCTTGAGCCAACTGACAAAATGAAGAAAAGGAAAAACGCAACGACACAAATCTGTCGAGTGTCATGGAATGAATAGCGTTTTAACAGGACTTAGAGGGCTTAGGTTGGAAGGGATTAGCCGCCGTGAGATGAAGACGTTGTGTGAGCAGCACTAGGAAGGGGGAGTGGAGTGTAGATGTAGATGGGAAGGGTGGTGGTGGTGGTGGTGGTGGTGGAGGAAGCGGGGAGGGGGTCTATTAGTGGGGGAGCGGGAACACCTGAAAGAAAAAATGAATTGCCATACAGAGCAGGTATTAAAATTCCTCCCCCTCCCCCGTGCCATCTGAAGGAGGCTCAGCTGTTGGAGTTCAACTCCCTCGTCTATAGACATGCCAGCGGGTTTAGCCGACGCAATTAAACAGATGGATGATTCCATACAGGAAAAAGCAATCGTAGCTCACGGTTCCTGAGTGGAATAGTAGAATATCGAAGAACACATCACAGTATCACCCGGCAAATGACAAAGGAAAGACGACAAGGGCTGGGAAAACATATCTTGTTGTTGCTAGGCTAGTAAGCTACCTGAATAGGGAAATTAATGAGGGGGAAAAAAGCTAATGTAGTATTTTCCACTGGAGCATTTGCGATGGTTAAAGTTACGCCAAATGCCCCAGGTGTCTTTTCTTGCTGTTTACAAGGAGAGTACAGAAACAGAAATATTTCACTGTTTATTTAATTTACCTTCCCTTTCCCTTCCCTAGGACCAATTCTTTTTTTTTTAAATTTTTTTATAGCCAAACCAAAACATACTAGTGGTTTGTCAACTAGCTTACTCGACCATATTTAATAGCTGTAGGCGAGGTCACTGCACAAAAATATGAAACTGTAATGCGGTTTTAGTAGCAAGTCGTCTGTAAACTCCTACACAGTTTAAATGAGCGCTCACCACTTGGTACGGCTAAGTATTGACCTGATTTCCCACTTTAACAGTAATAAACACTAACATACTTGGCAGTGCTAATAATCTCAATAAATTATTCAAAACACAGAATGGGCCAAAACGCCTCAAGGAATTCCACTAATCCAAAACCATCCAACCCCATTATCCTTCAGAGATATTTACATTACATATTTATCCATGTACGTTAAACAACAACAAAACAATTCCTCAGCGAAAGCATTTGTGGAGGCACAAACTTCATGAAGCCCTCGACGCGGAGAAGCGATGAAAAGCGCATCCCTATGAAACAGCATCGCTAATCTCATTGACAAAACGCGATGCAAAATGTAAGAGCTGTCCGTTCCAATTCACACATTCACACTCATTTGCAAACGGAGGCAAACGCAAAGAGGAAAAAAAGAAGTATCTTTATAGCCGCGTTAAAGGTGGAGCCGCGAGGGGGGGGGGGGTTTGTCTGTCGCATCAATTCACATTCACTCTTTATTAACACGGACAATATTTTCGAGCAGAGCAGATGTTGGTTTCAGCGGCCGTTTGAAGTCAGAGAAGCTGGCTTTCTCTTGTCTAACAGGTCAACACACTCATGAATTATGAAGTGATTTCACAACAGTATCACCAAAAATAAATATTAATTATTCCTGTGCTGATACAACTCTCGAATACTTTTTTTCAGTTTTTGACTGTTTACGCTGAACGTAGTTTACGTTTAACTATTTTTATTTTTTCTAATAGCTCAAGTAGCTACACTTGCGGACAACCTCCTGCTGTGTGTGTTATAAATTCCCAAAGTGTTGAATCCTGTAATAAACTTCCTCGGTCACATGTTACGGTTATGAAGAACTTTGTTTTTGATCATCAGAAAATGTCTCAGGCAAACGTCACTTTAGTTTCGTCAAGAAATAAAGACACCAAGCTCTTTAAACAGTTGAATACAACTCAAGTTCTGTGTCCTCACTCCAACTATGAAGTACAACTGAACGCTGTCTGGCTCCATATTCCTATGTTTAGATAAGAGCTTGTGGCTCTTATTCTTCTGTATTTATTTTGTATCCTGTAGGCCTACAGTTGTTTTCCGTACCTTCATATCTTGTACACACATTCCTCGTTGTGAAAGCTCACTTGGCACTAGAACTATTTCTGGTTCTGATTCTAAGGTTAGATATGCTCACCTGGGAGGAGGGCTCATCCTTTGAGCTCTCGTTCCCCTATAATGTACTCTAGGTGGGGACTGCATAAACAAGTCCATGGATGGCTCCACCAACAGCTAGGCCACCCTGGCTCTGCAGAACACTTAGTGTGTTCTGGATATTCAAGTTTGCGTTTCGCAATGAATATCAGTCTGGTCTCGGCTGGGCAACCATTGATATCCAAACAGGCACAGGCCTAATGTTGTTAAAAACCTCCAGCCAATCAGATTAAAGAAATAAGTGACGTTCTTGCTCTCTTGCTGAATCTGGTTGGAGGTTAAGCAAAAGCATTCTGTGCAGATAATCTTTTAACGTCGTTTTTCCACTCCTTGTTTCGTCATGACCCAAAACTCCCTCCCCTGAGCGCTGATGGACCCATGATGGTTTTTAATTTTTGGAAAAGGCTTTCAACGGGCTTGAGGCCAGACTGAGAAACAGAATGTGAGGATGTTGACTCACAGCCAGCTGTACTGGGTTCAAACCCCTACCTGTAGGCATCATTGAGCAAGGTGCCTACTAACTATCCTTAACGACCTGGATCTGACTTCACTACAAGCAGCTTTGGGGGAAGCATCGCTACATGACTAAATAGTCAAGTAGTTATAGAGGGTCTGCGAGAATCAGTGAATATCAAGACATCAAAAAAGCTGTGTTTTAAGATACTTCTCCTCCCTCCTACCGCCTGTCAAACATGTGTGGGGGTGGGGGGGGGTTCCAACGGAGATCAAGGAGTTTGTGTTTGAGTGGAGATCAATGAAAATATGCCTTTTGGATTTGTAAATGGATTGCGTACTGGGGTGAATAGATGAAGGCGAGGGGAAGTTAGTTCGTTTTTTTTTTTGTATATTCCTCACCCGTAAGGAACAAGAAAATTGACTTTGGAAAACAGTTATTTCCAAGCTGGCTGGCAGTGACACACCCATGGGGACTGAGAATGCAGGTGACCAACAAAAACTAAACAGAAAAGCAAAAATGTTCTCTATATTTAGAGAAAGCCAATTGCCAACTCGTCTGCAAGCTACAACAATTTAGCAGGGAAACAGCGATGAGGTTGTTATATAGTGGTAGGACATAGGTGTTTACCAGTGTGTAGTGAGTGAAGTGTTGTAGGTTTCACACCAAGAGGGTGAAGACGTCGTATGGCATTTCAACACATAAGAAAGCAGTCATGTGACAAAACCGAACTAGAGGCCAAAAATCATCAAGAAGAAACTTCACTTTTTGTTGTTTTTGTCATCAAAGTTGTATTTTATCACATAAAACCACCATGAACGGATACTGCAGTGTCTGGGCGCCATTTTGAAACCTGACATGGTACAGTAGCTAAGAGAGGGTTTCACAGAAAATAGGTGAATTGCCTTCAATCAGAACACACAGTCTAGGTGTCATTCAGTTCTATTCACCCTGACCTTTCAACAGAGGGGTCAAATGTCAAAATTGAAGTTATTTACCTGTTTCTATCTCATCACTTTTGTATTGCAATTTTTGCATTGAGTTGCATTTGATTTAATGGTTTTATTTGGAGACTCTGCCAAACCTTACCTCTACTAAAACCTCTTACATCGTTGCTCAGCTTACTTACTGGCATCAAATCTTCACCCAGGCACTCATCAGAAGTTGTGCTACAGGGCTACCAACTGATAACGCTGTGGGTGATTAAACCTTGACTTCGTTCACTGTGACCCAATAGAATCCACATTGATTATTTCACTTGCAGGTGTTAACTTGTTGGTACCAAGATTACATATTCTCTCTACACTTTGGCAAAACCCTGAAAAGGAGGCCCAGTGATGAAGAGGTTAGCCTGCCCTGAGGCGACCACTTGTCTGGTAGGAGTGAGGGCCAAGGTGAGGGCAACAGCTAAAGCCTGAACTGGGAGTGAAAACAGCAGTTTGCTCCAGACTACATTGACTCAGGACGGGCTTGTCAGCACTCTAGACCTCTGCCTCAAAGTACATTTACTCAATACACACGATTACAATACAATACACATTGTTCATCTAATGTTCATTGTGAGGTTCAAAATGTCTTCCTTTCCAGTATCTGGATGAAAGCTGAAGGTAGCTGGCACTGTGGTCTGGACAAGCATTGAGTAGATGTATGATGTATGAAGCATAAAGGTTTTATCAAGAAGGAACGGAGGGGAGAGGGCACATGTAAGGTCACAACCACAGGTGGAGAGAGCAAGGTGCATCCAATAGGGTCAAAAGTACATATGACATTTGTACATATGGGCCTCCTAAGCGTCCCTGGAAGGAGGGATTCCTCTTCTGGGTTCCTTCTCAAGGTTCCTTTCCTCTGGGTTTTGGGGGAGTTCCCATTAAAGCCCTTTACAGGGCTTAGCTAACAATGCATTAGTTATTAGCTTGTTCATGAGTTATTATTCATTAGTTATTCGGTTATTCATTAGTTAATTATTAATTAGTTATTGTTATTGATCTGCTCATTATTAATTAATTATTAGGTTATTGATTAGTTAATTATTCATTAGCTATTATGTTATTCATTAGTTATGATGCAATAGTTACTGGGTTATTCATTAGTTCATTATCCATTAGGTATTGTTATTCATTAGTTATTAGGCTCTTCATTAGTTCATTATTCATTAATTATTAGGTTATTGATTAGTTCATTAGTCGGTGGGTTATTCATCAATTAACATTATTCAACGTCTGATTTCACCTATCCTGGGGCTGTGATGCCTGCTGTCTGCAGTGAGTTGTCAAACGACATTCATCAATATGATTGTAGGTTTATACAACAAGCACCAGCCTATTAATATGCATATTAAGACCTGGGGGCTCGACATAGCCAAATACATAAATAGCAATCATGCAGTCGACTGGCACAGTCCGTCAAGCCAGTCAGTCATCTGGATTGGATATTTGCTCTACAAACCCCAAGTTACACACGTGGAACCATCTCTCCTAACTCGCCGAACAGATTTATTTGAACATAATTTCCATTTGAAAGATTTGCAGTTTCACGGAGTGCCACACAAAAACAACATTATTCAAATAATCACAACAAATAATAACAGCAATATATCACTGGACACTGACACACACCCACACACACAGACGATATGGTATATCCTCTACCATATATTTCCCCTCTGTATTCATTTTCGTGCGCAAAGACGGACAAGGAAATTAAAACATGAATCACACGGAGGCCTAATGCACAGGGAACACGCAGGTATGCATCTAGGTATTTAAGACCTTGTATATTCATACATATCAGTATATCAACACAGTTCCACATGTAATATTGTAATATTGCAATATGACATTACCTATCAACGATTGCAGGATGTGACCTTTCCAATATAATATTCACGTAAGACATGCGCATTTTTTATTATGTTAAATAACATAATATAACAAACGCACTAAATCATTATTAAGAAACATGTTTTAGGGGGTTGGTATTTGTACTGTTCCCCTGCTTTAGTGCGCGAAGTGCCCAAGAGAGAATAAGTGAAATGCATGATCACTGCTGAGGATGACGCAAACACGGGTCAAACAAGACCACAGATGAACTCCAATTAGGCTAATTGACGTGTTCATTCGCTCAAAAACATCCCCGACCTCACATCTCCACCGGCAATAACGATGTATGAGGACGACTGGCCATGCAGGCGGTTTAACGGTGCGCAAAAACTGGAATGAACGACACATCCTACTCACGCTGCTGTTCTGCCCAGACCAGTGCACCATGGCTTGGTTATGGGCCGAGTCCCCCGTGAGGGCGAATGAAGAGCTCGTCAGCTGAGAGTCGGTCTGGTCCGACGACTCTTCTTCCTTACTATTCCATTGAAATTCGGACCAAGTTTCGCTGCGCTTTCGCCGACGCGTCGACCGACTCTGTATAATCACAGTGAGGTCATCTTTGGACACGGTAGTTTGTTTCTCGTGTCTTCGCGTCGACTTGCTGACGCCATGTGACACTCTGCGATGTGTTGACACCTCCGAGTGATAAAGTTTCTCTTCGCCGTTGAATGCGTCTTTTTCGGGACGAATTGCCCTTTTCCTTAACTGTTGCTGCTGCTCTTTCAATGAACTTTCTTTTAATCCCACCGATCCAGAACCACCGTCGACTCGCTCGCCGTTTTTAGTAGATTCGTCGTCCGATGTCCCTTTATTTAATCCAACAAAGTCACCACTCGCCACTCCGCTGAAATCATCCACATCCATCGACCCGAGGTCCGGTCGCAGCTGGCACGGTGGGACGCATCTCACCTCCGCTGTTGTTACGCACACGATGGAAGTTAACGTAAATAGACAAATCCACTTCGCAGTCGGCCTATACGGACAGGAAACTAAGTTTTTCTCCATTCTACATCGGTTCCGTGGTCATACGCGTTGAAAACATGAACATTTCGGTCTTGAGCCGCTCTGTGTCATCGCCTTGTCAAGTGGAGTCCGCACTGTGGAGTGCCGTGGTGGTGCGCGGACAAGCGCTCCTCCAAGTGATGCAACCGACGCATCAGAGGAGGGGCTGGGGGCTGCTGTTCTGCATGACGGGAGAAAGTGATTATTTCCCCGCATCTATATCGCAACGTTGATCGCGGAATTAAGTGTTTTGAAATATCGTTGGTGTATATCTTACTTATAGACAGTTATTCTCTGCTGCATTGAATGAAAGTTGGTACACGCGACACGCCAATGACTTCAAAAGTAGGAGTTACGCACTGGCATCACTTATTTAGCATATTTCATTTTCACTTTATTTCACTTTATAATTTAGTTGGCTGGTTTACAGGTTTTTATATCTGGACAATCAGATGAAACAAAGCAGTCGTTATGCGGAGCGTGGATCACAACGTCGGCTGTATAACACAATTACACCTCCCGCGGCCAGTTGAATGCCATTGACTATCCATTGGGCGGCGATCCAGCAACTTAATGTTCCGCCATTAGAACGGCTCGCCTGCCCTGCCCTATGATTACAGTCTATTTTTGGGCAGCTTTTAGTCAATAGCAGGAGGAGGATGTTGTTGACTAGTGACAGATGCCGAAGCAGCGACTCCGTGTATCGAACCCCCCCCCATCCCATCCCATCACTCTCCACTGAGACGCGTGCTCGCTCCTGCGCTCGGGTCAAGCTCGCCCATTGGAAGCCATTAGACACGCGGCGCGCACGGACGGGCCTGTCACAATCCGTTTGAGTTTAGCCCCCACCAGACAGAGGGAAACCACTCCATAATGCAGATTGATGGCCGATCGAGAGGCGGGACAGCGGCTAAAACAGATCAGCTCTGCATTGGAACAAAGGACGAAAGGACGGCCTTGCTGTAAAGGAACAGGTTTGAAGAAATGTTGAGTGTTTTAGTTGTTTTAGTTATGTCCTATTGTTTTGATCACCTTCAGTATGAGTTTGACTAGCAGGTATGTGGCAAATGCAACACAAAGCAGCAGACATTGAAACAGTCATTCGTGGGTTTAATTAAATAATGAAGTAAATAAGGAGGTTACAAGACGTTACAATTCATAAGCCGTGTGAAGAAAAACATTAAACACAAGTACACTGAAAGGAGAGAAGTAATTGCACAGCCAACTGGCATTAATAAATCTCAGCTTGAAATGTCAGAGCGGAGCAGGGCTGATTCCAGACCGAGATGTCACTAAGAGATGTCACATATCTGTTCCTAACAAGCAACCAAGAGGAATCATTGACTTTTACCAGCAAATACTGCTGCTTCAGCTGTTACCAGCCTGCATGAGAAACGCTGTGTCTCCCCCGCTCTCAACC
>OMNS01033169.1:0-14260 GCA_900303225.1 Laemonema laureysi | reverse complement strand
GCTTATTAGTGTATGTCATCAAGAACCAAGAGCATGCAGGGTTTCATTAGCTGAAAAGCCTCTAATAGGGCATTTCACTAATTACACACACACACACACACACACACACACACACACACACACACACACACACGGACGTGCTTGTTAGCAAGATGGCGGGATTATGAGCTGCAAAGAGAGTGGTCTCTATTGCAAATGGTGGATAATTATGTTTGTGTTTTGAATCTCATGTACTGTGTTACATTATCACAAAGACACTTTGTAGATCGTAAACCACAAGAGTTAGCATGCCGTAAGTATGCTTCGATTAGACTCGTATTACTCTTCTAAGATGAACCACGTCTGCTATCTGTCTTTCTTTCTCTCTACAGGTTTTGCGTCAGAGACTATTGTAATTGTTGTTCTTGGGCATGACATTGTATCGGTTGCTGCGATGAAGAAGGAGGCTGTGACCTCAACAGGAAAACACAAGATGGACTCCCTCAACACAGGGTCAAGTTCTGCTGTCGGCTGGTGGTTCTACTGCTGGTTCTACTGGCGGTTCTACTGCTGGTTCTGGACACACTGGACTACTGGCAGACATTCTAAAGGAATCCCAGGGAACCCTGTTGTTTGTCTCTGTGTGATCTCATACCAGTGATCTCATACCAGTGTTGGGCTTTTCACTGTGGGGGGAAACTTGGTTTAAAATGGTGTATTTTCTACCGACATGGACCTTTAAGATGGAATCAATTCATGAATTGACCACAGGGGGAGCACTGGAGGAGCTGGTACTTTTGGCAGTGGCTCTACCTTTGTTACACATTAACACAAAGTCAACCACATTTGAAATGCAAATGCTATAATCATTTTAAAAATGTCCACAGCAGTGGTTGTTTGGTCAGGTTTATGCTATAAATAAAGCTTTCAGCTAAGTTGAATGTTATTGCCAATTTAATTTTGGTCAGTTCTGTCATCGCCTATTCTTTCTTGTTTTTTTTCTGTAATAATGAGCAAAAATTCAGACCGCAAGTGCAATAAAAATACAATTTGTACTTTTGGTCTCATTATTATACGTGGAGCCTCAAACAACCCATAAACATTCACATCTTTTTTACTGAAATCTATCTACATATTTTACTTGAACACTGCATGCATTTCATGTTTACTTTCCTTTCTGTTACCCAATTGAATAAACTGGATATATACATTTGAAATTATGTGCTGATTCTTTTTGTTATGTAGTAAGTAGGGTTAGTAGTAGTAGTAACAACTGTGATGACAATGTTTACAGCGACAACTATGAAATGTAATCATTACCTCCAGCGGCGTGGTGAAGGGGGGAAAGGTGATGACCACCAGGTGACTAGTTTAAATCATAATTCATCAGTAGGTCATGAAATATGGCTATTTACCTTTAATTCCGGTATTCCTCACTTTTTCCTTTCCCTGTGCAACGCTGACCTCAGATGTTTGATGATATGTTTTGTGATCATGCTGTGATATACTTTCATTTCATTTAATTTCCTTTATCTTTTTTCCCTCTTGTTTTCAGTTAATCTCGCTGTTGGAAATATGATGCAGCAGAAGTTCAACTTTAAAGGAAAATGTGGAAGTTTGTAACTTTAATTGATATGTTTCAATTTCTACATAGATGTGAGTTAAGTCATAATTAGGTCATATTAGCATAATTGTGGTTTTAAGTGGTTTTGCAATATGCCATCAGTGTGAAGGTAAAACATTCCAGCTGTGGGCTGTATGTCCAAATGTAATGGGGTGATATATATATACGTTTTTATTTTTTTGGTGGTCTAGTTGGGTGTTGGCGTTTGTTAGGGCAGTATGCAAGCGCCTAATATATATATACTCCACAGAACGAAATTGTAGTGACATCAAGCGGTACAATGTAGCAACTACAACGGTTTCCATTTCACGGCCGTCAGCTGAATACGGAAGTATATTCACAGAGGAGACAACATCGGAGTATGCATCATATTTTTGACGATTCATTATCACGTTCAATTTCTGTGGTAGAGCGCGTAGCTGAAGTACAAAATGTCAATGTCAACATTTCAAAAAGTGACTCTTGCAACATGTCTGGTGCTTTGCGTCGCTTTGCTGCTTCCTAAAATGCTGTTGTCCAGAGGAAAGAAGGATGCTGATCGAACCGAAGGTATGTTTTCTCTGATCCTACGATCTCATTTTATTGAAGCAGGGACATTTTAAAGTCGTTGTTGAATATTCATATCTGTATGTAGGGAATTTATAAACACATTTTATGAATGCTATGATAAAAGCCGTTACACCATTGGTGTTCACCTGCTCCCTGTCGTAACACTTTCTTCCCTGGTGGGGGAGCACTACTGTTCTTTTAGAACACTATTTTAAGTCTAAATTTTGTCTGTGGAACTAGACGCTTCATTTTAAAGAATAAAAAAAGGCAACTTAAAACAACTTACGTAGTCCTTTGGTCTTTTTTCTATTCAGTCATTCTTTAATGAATATTGTTTTACCAAATGAACAGTAATAGGCCTATGTTAATTTACTGTTAATTTAACTTTTTCATCTTTTTTCTTTCTTTTCTGTTGGTGTAATCATAACCATAACCCCAACCCTATACCCTAACCCTCCTCCACATATTTCAAACCAGGCCATTTTCCGCCCATGACACCTCGCCAGATGGCTGCTGATGGGAAGGGCCAGAGACCGACTGGGGCTTCTCAGTTTTCCAGGGCCCACAACACGGAGGCCATCGCCAGGGTCAAGGGGGCTGGCACAGGGCCAGGCGCAGGGGGCAAGTCCAACCTAGCCGGCCAGATCATCCCCATCTACGGCTTCGGCATCCTGCTCTACATCCTCTACATCCTCTTCAAGGTGACACACGGCTGTTAGGGATGTTCTTCAGTGGCAGCTAAACCATAGTAAACACACAAAGCACCAGAGCATATTGTCCTGTCTTAAGCACACATACACCAAGCCACCAAAAGGGGCTAATCTACCAGAATTACCAGAGTTATTACCCTAAAGCGGTCAACACATGAGGAGCCAACAGACTGGACTTCAGCGCTTTTAACTCATAACACGTATTTAGAAAGAAAGCCGTTGGTGTTTAGATTCCGTTGCCGACACTGAAAGCTCATGTGTTGACCGCTTAAAGCTATCCCTTAGCCTAAACTGTCCTCCCTTGTAAGTTGCTTTGTACAACTTCTAAATGACTACATGCAACAGATGGATGGTTGTATTGACCTACAAACTTTCCCACTGGTACAGTACAAATAATATAGTATATACCATTTAGCCTTGTCTTCATACATGTTGGCATGGGTGGACCCCCATGGGAATGGAAGCCCTAAGCCCTATGCTCTACCAGCTGATGTGGACAGGACCACTAGACTGGACTTGCATATGAGTAGCTTGCTATTGGTAGACCATGTTGGTGTCTGAAGCTACTTGACACATACACAAACTCACACACACAAAACCACAATAAGCCACAGCTACATTTGTGTAATTGATAATGGAGACATAATGGAGACAGAACAGAACCGTTGTAGGTTTTATACATTTGGTTTGTTTTAGTAATGTTTTTGTTTGAACTGTTTGTTTGTGTCTCAGATCACATCCAAGGGGAGCAGCAAGCCATCAGAGAGCAGATTCCCTCCCGTCAAATCTGAGAACACCAAGAGAAAGATCAGTGAGTATCATGCCAATAGGAACATGGATGAAAGCAGAAAGTCACTTAATAGTAACTTTAAAGCTGCTGTAGGTAAGATTTGAGTGTTTGAGAGAAAGCAAGATTTTAAAACAAAACAACCAAAAAACGTCCCTCCCTCCCTCCATTTCTCTGCCATTGAGAAGTGTAAGACGGGCAAAATGGATTCCCCCAACCAATTACGGAAGAGACAGAAATGGTCTAAAATGTTAATTGTTTCATATAGAGGCAGGCGCATGAAAATACTAGAAACAACTTAAATTATGGTATAGTTATTTAAAAAACGTGAGGCAGCTAAGTCACTACACACATGTGTCGTGCAATACTTTATGGCTTGTATATATCAAGAACAACAACGGACAACAATCATGCTGGTCCCTAAACAGTAAAGAAGTGGACACATAATTACTAACATCCTCATGTTAATATTTCAACATATTTCCTTCCTCCACAAATGAATCTGTGGAGGTCTTAAGGTCAACTGCTGGAATACAAACTCTTCGTCTCTCTGGTTGTGTGTGTGTGTGTGTCTCTAGCTGACTTTGAGCTGGCTCAGCTGCAGGAGAGGCTGAGGGAGACGGAGCAGGTGATGGAGAACATCGTGTTAGACGTCAATCTCGGTCCACACAGGTGACCCTCTCAGGCCCATCCCACAGCTCACTGCCTGGTCTTTCTTTCACACTAATAATTGAGTTATTATGACAGAAATGCGTGTTAGAAACTCTGGAAGAAGCATAACTGAATGTTTAGCTGCAGGCTACCTTGAACACAATGGACAAGACCACTCGTACGCATAAAAGTGTGTTAAGAGCACTTCTCGCATTCCCCAAAAAGGTCTGCACAAAATCTATGAGTGGTCTAGACTTGTCGTACGAGTCATCTACGGTTGGCCAAAGCAAGAAAAACCAACACTGTTTGGCCAAACAATTCCTATTTCGTGGCTTTGACTAATGATTGCGTTATAAAAATAGAAAATAAACAAAGAAACTTGTATAATGCTGATTTTAATATTATACCCTATTGTTGCACAGTTGTATTTGACATATATAATTGTATTAGGCGTCGCTCAGAGTGTCACTCTGACGTCGCTCAGAGTGTCACTCTGACGTCGGTCAGAGTGTCACTGACGTTGGTCAGACATTGCTCACTCTGACGTCGGTCAGAGTGTCACTCTGACATTGGTCAGAGTGCAGACACAGTTACTGTATGTTCCATCAAGTCTTTGTTACTAGATTGTGGCGATACAGCTCTTGGCTGGTTCACTGATATTTCAATGATGTGTGTGGGTTTATCTGAGGTGTACTCAGACTAAAACACAGTCCTTCGGCGAGCTGCACTACGTTTGTTTGTCCAAACTGTCCTGTCTATAGCCTACAGTTCAGTACAACTTTAATATTACACGACATGATTAATATCTGTGGTTTGTAGTATTAACATCAACACCTCAAACTACATGGACACATGGATCGCTTTGCCTTGCCAAGCCATCTTTTGGGATCTATTTTAAAATAAACCCTTTTTATTTTTACACCACATTGACAGCATTTGTTATTTTTCCCCACTCCTTTACCTGTAACCACTACTGATGCTGCTAAATATTATGTTTTATTTATTGATTTCCGAAGAGGACTTGAAGCTCTGCACTCGTTTTTGTCGGCCAACTAATTGCACTGCAGAAATGTGGCGGACAACCTCCACCATGTTTCTGCACCATTTAGGACAATTTCATGTACTTGCTGAATCTGACGTGGCACACTCGTAGGAGTTGTACATACACACAAAAGGACGATCAATTTAAGAGAAAAATACACAAATGTTCTTGCATAAGGCTCAATGTGTTGTTGTGATTGGTTTTGAGAGCTCTGTGTGTGCTTGCTCCTCTTCCTCCTCCTCCTGGCAGGGTGAAGGGGGTAAGTGCTGACCAGGAACAGAGCCTCCTCCTTCAGCTAAGGGAGATCACCAGGGCCATGCAGGAGGGCCATCTGGTGGAGGAGGTGGCTCCACAGAAGGCAGACCACCACCACCACCAGTGCTGCGAAGGTAGAGCAACTCCCATCAGGGAACCTGACCTCGTCCTTATGAAACCAAAGTTCTACAACAAAGTATAAATTATATCTCTGTCTATCTAGACACTTTACCAATCCAGAACAAGTATGTTTCCACCTCAATCTAGCTTATATTTTACAACATGGGATTACCTACAGCAGTGGTTCTTAACCTGGGTTCGATCGAACCCCAGGGGTTCGTTGAGTCAGTCTCAGAGCCCAGTTCACACTAGCAATGTCGGGCCGTTTTTGTCGGCCGTCAATTACGAAGGGTTCGGTGAATGCACTGATGAAGCTTGCAGGGTTCAGTACCTCCAATAACGTTAAGAACCACTGACCTACAGGCTAATTGGGTTCTAGTCATACCATATTCGATGCATCTTATACAATCTGGTTTATGGATTTCCAAATGGAAATGACATGGCTTTGAATAGTGACTTCACTTCAATAGTGGCCTCATACAAAGCTTCTGTTTGCGCTTGTTTAATCAGATGATCCAAAGGACTTTGGCCAGTACTGTCCCTACCACCATGAACATGCAGCCCACAGCAGCCCACAGGCAGAGCCAGAGGCTGGGAAGACAGAGCCTGGAGACAGCCTGGAGGGTGGAGCTGACCCAGTGGAGAGCTCACAGGATGTCGAGGATGTTGAGGACGTTGACGACACCAACACACTGAACACTAACACACTGAACACAGATGATGGGATACATGAGGTTTTCCCAGCAGCAAAAGCAGCAACAGCAGATGTGTTCAAACCGCAGGGGGGAGAAGGAGGGAAGGATGCAGAGGTTCCTCAAGATGAGGAAGGTCTACATGGGCTTCTGCAGGAACTAGAGCTTGAAACAGAGAAGACCGAGGTCCTCCAGGGCCCAGAGACGCCTACCGCAGGCTCCGTCAACGTCAGACGGAGGAACAGAAGAAGGAAAGGCAAGAAGGACTCACATTGCCAATCCTTATGAGCTATGACATCTGATCTAGCTTCTACTTGAGACTTTAATCTTAAACCCAACTTCTGAAGACTCGGTGGCATGGAAAGTGTCATCTGCAACTAGTGCTTCCAGCTTCCAGAGATGTTTTAGTGTGTTTATTCCATATCTTGTAATAATCAAGGCCGTCTTATTCACTGTCTGTTTCATCTTCTGTTAATCACTGTATCCCATGTTCTGAACCATTGTCAACACTCTCAAAACTGTATGTACATTTCCAACAGTTTGTTCCGTTGTTAGTGTAGTGCAATACTATGTATTTTCTCCAAAAGGCTGTAACTCACTCATAATGTTGTTACCAAAATGCAGTATTCCTTTTGTCAATACATAAATCCAAAGTTCCAAGTTATCGTATACTGTCAGTATATGACACAATTCCAGTGTAGACTTGTAGACTACTAAGACATTCACTGGAATTGTCTTAGTAATCTACTTTTTTATTCATTTAAATTAGTAATCTCTGATCTCTTAGTATATAAGATGGTGAATAGTATTGGTAAGTTGATGGCATCAACACAAGAGTCCATAAACTACTAAATACAAGTAAAGTTGGCCTATATCACAATGAAGAAACACTGCACAGTAAAACTAAACATAGCTAATATAGCTATATAAAGTTATGTAAATGAGGAGATGCATGCGTGTACATTTCCTCAAAGATCTATTTGCATGAGGGATCTTCCATTTCAGTGCTGAAAATAATATCTGGAGATTGAAACCATCCCAAACAAACCCTCTGGAACCAGTTTGACACATTGTCACTGAGGCATAGACCATTTTCAGTGTATTCACACAGCAAAGATTCACACGATGACCTGTAAAAATGCATCACAGTAAACCCATTCGCACTTGACCAGCAACGACTCATTTTGATCCCCATGACTCGTTTTGTGCAGTAGTAGAGAATGTGCATAATTACTGGCACAACAGAGTACATGCCGGAAAGCACAATGTTAGGGTGTTGGAGTAAGTTTGTATTTTGAGATCACATACCTACAGAACATTATGTATATTTGTGCATGTTTTAGAGGACTGCAGGCTTGTACTCAAGTCACATGGACCTTACTAAAGGGGATGCATTGCATACCAGTATTTTATGTCACCATGTTGTGGATTCAACAGTTTTTTAAGGCATATTTTGATAGTTTGCACAAAGCACCCTTTTGACTTCTAGCGGTTCAAATTCTAAGTATAGAATACCTAATGCACCATTTAAAGCACAGACAACCATCTAGGATTCATTTATCACTACAATCGTAAGCAGTAACAGAGTTACTAATTGTCAATTATTGTGACCTCACACCTATTGCGGTGGAAGAGATTTTACCTTTCCGTTACTCCATGATGATAATGCTGTAATTGTGAGTAAAATATACCTGTATTGGCTTCCAATTTAATATCAATAAAGATGTTACATAAAAACATTGCGTTTGTTCTCTTGCCACTTAATAAAACTACAAGGATTCTCCGGTTGCCCTGGAAACATTACCTACACTTTGTTCGAATAACACATCAAGCGCAAACACAATTCAGAAAGTTTATTTATTGTAGAATGGTACGTCATACCCATACAAAAGCAACATCGCCGAATGTTATCAGAGAGCATTTGATTAACATGAAACAAGTGGCACAGTACAACAGCATGTGTCCCATCCGGAGAACTAACCTATGGGATCGCAGCTAGGATGTCAGGGCGGGGTTGGGACTCCCCCCCCCACAGTTTAACAGAAGCTAATTGGTTGACTCGTGGAAGGGGACGGTCTCAGTGTTCCATTGGCTCGTCAGATGCGTCTGGTGCAGCAGGTGCATCATCTGCAGCCTGCACCATCTGATGGAAGTACAGGTTGTCAGTTCAGATCATTTATTGCGGGTCTGGCGCAGCTTTCTGAGATTTAAAGCAACATCGACGTCATTTTAAAAGAGTAACTATAATATTCTAGCATGTTTGACCATCTAAAAAGGGTAAAACACAGATTATTATTATCTTAGAGTTTTATTCTTTTCCATTTTCATCTCTTTCTTATCCTACTACTGTAGGATTTAGTCCTGGGGTCAGCATCATGGGGGCAAGGAGACCCAGACGCATCATCACATAACCTCAGTCGACCAAACACTTTTACATGCTGTTTAAACCAACTACTACACTAACTACACTCCACCTTTCTCTGTGGCCTCTCCTCCAGTCCCTCCAGGAAGGGGGCAACGTCATCATCGTCGTAGATGATGAACTCCAGATCCTTTCCCACAATACCAATGGACACATTCTGAAAGGAGGACAATCACAACACACTGTTGGTCCAGAACGTCTGCATAGAATCCTAATTCCCTAAAGCCCAGATTACACTTCTCACAGACATGACTAAAAGTAATGCACCGGGTTAAATTAAAACACTGCAACCAACATCCTTCCAACATAACAAGGAAGGATAAACGCATGCAGCTCCATGAAGAGCTGTGTGGTATCTGCATCCAGACACGCTGTATGGAGAACTGTTAACCTAGCGTCAGTGACACCTAAAGATCAGAACGTGGACATGGCTCACCTTGGTGGTCAGGTCCTGCTCGGCAGGGAGAGTTTCTCGGAGCGCACGGAGGCCATGCTGGACCAGGTCATTCAGATTACCTGTTGGGGAAAAAGATAACCATTCGTTCAGGTTACCCCTAAACAGCATACCCTTTTTTAAAATGTTTTATACACACATTTTGGTTGCATTCAATCTGTTTGGTCATTTAACAGATGCTTTTATCAAAAGTGTCTTGCAGTAAACACTGAGGACAAATCTTTTGGATGAGAGTCAAAACACCGACCCAGACAATCCTTAAACGAAACGTTTCAAACCGAGGTGACATGCGGCTGTGCTTACAGTCCATGAACTTGTCCATGTGTCGCTCCAGGTAGGTGCGTGCCGACTGGGAGCGGGCCCCGATGGACATGGCTTTGCAGTCAAAGTAGTTGGCTGAGGGGCAGGTCTGGAAGATGTGAGGGCCCATGTCCTGCCAAATGGAGAAAAAAAATGAATCTCCATAAAATAAAAAAGGGCGATATGGCCAAAAATGTTATCACGATAATATTAACATAATTATCACACTATCCATCCATTTAGAGATAGAGAGATATAGAAAGAGACAAAGAGAGAGTGAGAGAGCGACAGGAGATAGGAGAGATAGATATATCATTCCTGTCAAGTTTAAAGGTGTGACAGCTGAAGAAACCAGAAGGTTAAATGTGGTTAATTTCATTTCCATTCAAATATCTGCCGATACGATAACAATGCTTACTTATCTTTCATTAAAAAGCAGAATAATAGGCTAGTCCAATTACTAACTTAACAAAAATATGAATACATTGATACATATATAACATGAACGTTATGCTACATAGCATTCTTTCATTCTCAAGTCTCTTAAAAATGATCTGGCAGATCACCGTAATACATGCGTACAATTTCCATTACTATATAATTGATACAAAACATATATACAC
This sequence comes from Laemonema laureysi, assembly GCA_900303225.1. Classification (NCBI taxonomy): domain Eukaryota; kingdom Metazoa; phylum Chordata; class Actinopteri; order Gadiformes; family Moridae; genus Laemonema; species Laemonema laureysi. Next base: position 4,052 of record OMNS01033169.1, on the reverse strand, counting down.
AAATAAACATAACACATGCTTATGCTACGCACTCCCAACACAACATAATTAACATGAACCACTTCATGCGATACGCTCTGCGGATGCGCATCCATCCATATCCATATGCCCATGTCCATATGCACAGGCAAAGAAAGGGACAGCTATGCTGTTCTGGGGTCCGCTAACCCGGAATTGGCGGCTGGGTGAACTCATAACAAACAAATGATGAGTTGGGTCCATGGTAACGCTGTATATTGTTTATCTACATATAGAAATGGTTCAACTGATTGTGTGTAACCCACACGCGCCACACTTTAGTTCACCACACGGGGAGGTAACAAAAGGTTAGAACTTACATCAAATCCAGCGATGAGCAGTCCCACACCATAAGGCCTCCTCCCATACCTTTGTGTTGGGATTTGAGTTTCTGAGTTGTCTGGTTAAGGTTCTTCCACTTAAACCACTAAAAAGTAGGCATGCCTTGCACAAATACTTTTTGTACTTTGTGCTTGTTTTAATGGACATGTGAGACCTCCAGAGGGTGTTAGGGGAGGGGACGCCAGGGAGGGGACAGTGTCTGTTTACCACTAGAAAGGGTGGAGGAAGCAGCAGCTTGACATCAACAGTATCCTCTTCACCCACGCTCTAAAGAACCAACACATGACCCTAACCAGGATCTAACCTTACAGACTCCAGGTCATCCCAGTGCACATCACATCCACCAAACAACGTATTAACCATGCAAAAACAAATGTAATGGACAGTGATAAACCAGGAATCCAGAAGGATACTGCTGCCAACCAGAGTGACCAGGCGTGATGTGGGGAGGGGCCTGTCAAAGACGAACCGCGAATCCAGACACTCCTGCCGCATGAAGTTGCTGGATGGTGAGAATACAAAAACAAGGTTTATTCAAATCTATTCATTTATTTTTATTTAAAAAAAGGGACCATGTACAGATAAAACATTAATGTTACCATTTGATACACCGTAACAGATTGTAGCTTGAAGCTAATTTGCATCTGTAGTCCTTCCATTAGGAATCTTTAGTCACAAGATACCTTATTACAGCCTTACGACACCCCAGTCATGATTTAACCATTTTAATGCAATGTTATGTTCAATGTTCATTCAGCGCTATACTCATTCAACCATTATCAGTTGAGATCTACATTTTTACAAATCATTTGATCTTCGTGCATGTACATTAAATGCAACATCAGATTGAATACTTTGGTAGCATACTGAATGACAAGAACATGGTGGATTCACCTTGAAGGTGGTAAGAGGAACCTACCAAAGCAGCCTGGCATCGGCTGTCAGCCCGGCGATAGAGATCCCCACGTGGTTGTCAACGTGGAGGATCTTCTTCTGGTGGGCAGCCAGCTCAGACTGCGCTCTCTGCAGGAATCAGACGCCACACAGGAGAGAACCGTTCATTAATGAGGAACGTGGAGATTAACTACAGGCTTTATTACGTTGAATGCAGACATGCAGTGTGTGCGTGTCACACACACACACACACACACACACACACACACACACACACACACACACACACACACTTTTTGGAAAGGGAAAAACCGTGAGCTGTCCAAGTTGCATACAATGTAGTGCAAAATGAATCAAATAATAAAGATAATCGAAAATTGGTATTATTTCAACATCCAACAAGCCTTTTTCTTGACGACAAACCTTTACAGTGTAAAGCAGAGGAATATTATTGATAGAAAATAAAGGAACCGTACCTTAAGTGCAACCAGGACTGCATGGGATTTGGATTTGAGTCCAACAGTAGCAGACCCCTGCTTCACTGCCTCCATGGCATACTCAATTTGATGAATGCGACCCTGAAATACAAAATAACCGGTTCCCTTAACACTCTATAACGTAATTTATGCCGTGAGAATCCATTACTATAAAATCAATAATCGATCAACACCACACGTCAATTAACTTACCTGGGGACTCCATACCGTGACGTCGTTGTCATACTGGTTTCGAAACTAAAGAAAACCAAACAGACGTATTTTCAAGTTAATATTGTTTGAAAACATATTAGAAATCCCTACCTCTTCCAACACATCGTAACACACACATCTTACGTAGTTGTCTTGCATCGCCGACGACGGAAGAAACGTTTGTTGGCTAAGCAAATGCAGCGGGGGATCTCGTTGTATACCAGTGGATATTGTAAACCAGGCATTGTGTTACCACTTAATTAATGATAAGGCTGCCAGCCTGAAGAAGTGTGTTACCAACTACACCTTTAATCTCTGGCGGTATGGCCCCAAGCACACCGCATAATGTATAAAACAATAATGGTTTACTTGTTAGGCAAGTCTTGCCTAACGTTACATTAAGTGTTTTCACATATCACCATAGTTGTTACGCGAGATAATCGTTTAAAGGGTTATATTACGATTCTATAATGGAAGACCAGTGAAACCGAAAGCAAAATCTTACAGCAGCAGCACTTTCCTGCTTGACAAAGCTAACTTATATTAGCTCATGAACGCTATATGGTTAGCTTGTGTTAAGCTAGCGGCATCGTGCCCATTTCTAAATGTTATGTCCAAGTGCACGAAAGTAGATGTTGTAGGATATGCATTTAATCCACATTTAACCAATGTTGTAATATTGTCGCAGACAATTAACGACTGGTGACCGACTGAGTTGTTGAACTTTATTTAACCGGCATCAATGGAAGCTATGTGTTTTGCTTACTCACAGTGCAATCAAAACTTAGCTGCCTATCCGTAGCATATAAAAGAGGCGAGACGTACTGCTATTATATATTTTAAACCATGAATAATGACAGTTAACTATCCTTTGTCGATAGAATATATGGCTACATCAAATATTAAAGGAATGTTATATTTTTCATTTAGACTTACCATGGCTGCAGTTTAAACAGACGCTGCTAACCTAGCTGTGATTGACTTAGTTTCCTTGACTCTGGCAGGCAAAGAAATAGAGCTCCGATGTCAAATCACCGATCGAGCATTTACCATCCTTTACAGTCATACGATCCTTCATAGATTGATATTTATTTAAACCATCCGGAAGAAATATGCATTATAAAAATACGAGAAAATGAATACGACTCATAATAATTAATCCAGTAGTTATTGGCCATATTAATGTCATAATGTTATGTTATAACTATTGGATGATATACATTAATGTCAAATATCAGTATGTCTGACCCAACGTTTGGTACCTGGCTGGGGTTAATTTTCCATTTCACTCAGCTAGAACTGTTTAATTTGATCAGACAACAGTTAGACATCATCTATATAGAATAATTAAGAATTAAAATCGCACACGATTTGAACTTTCATATGACGGTATTGATAATAAACCACTCGTGTGAAATACACAATCTGATATATTGTGCATGTTTTTTATGACCACATTTGTATAAATTGCTCAGAACAGTTTTCTCGAGTTTACCAGTGACCACTAGGTAGCAGCAGTTTACCAAAGACGAACTAACTGTACAGATATTCACTTGCACTTGTATCACTACCATGGAAACTCTTTTGGAATAGATTCATGGGTTTACTATTCTTTACTGGCAATTCGTGTCTTTTGTTTAAGAAAATATAAATATAAATAAAGAAGAACAATATACATATACATACACATACATATACATATACATTACATAACTTACATTACATAACGCCAGCATTTCTTCTTTTACTCCTCGTTCCTGTGTGATAATCAATAATGGAAGAAAACACCATAGATGTGTTGTTATTATACATACAGGTAAGAAACACAGAGTGCAGAGAGTAGACCTACAAGTAGAGACCATCCTCAAACTTGCTCGAGATGGCTTGCTCTAAATGGCTGCCTTTTGTATTGTGCATGTGTAGTAAGCATGTGCACACAGGCTTGTATGTGTAGGCCTATCTGTATATAATGTACAGGCTTATATATGCATGTATGTGTAGGCATGTCTGTATATAATGTACAGGCCTATATATGCATGCATGTGTAGGCCTATCTGTATATAATAATGTACAGGCCAATATATGATGAGAGTGTTTGTGACATGCTTG
>OMNS01033160.1:0-10684 GCA_900303225.1 Laemonema laureysi | reverse complement strand
CTCTCCTTCTTCCCACCTGTCTTTGTCTGTGGTGGGCACCGTGCCCGTGTTAGTGGACCCGGGCACCGAGGGGATGGGCGTGCCCACGGTGCGCAGGTTTTGGATGACGGAGGAGAGGAACTGCTGGCTGGCGCTCTCGTACAGGTCGAAGCAGATCTGGTAGGACATCAGCAGGTTGTCCTCCTCCACCAGCTTCTCCAGGATGTCACTGACGGCCTGGGGGTCGTCCAGGAAGATCAAGCACTGTACAGGGACAGCAGAGGAGAGGAGAGGAGAGGAGAGAGAGAGAGAGAGAAGATGTTAAACGTCCATTTGAACGTCGACTAAGGACCTTCACGTTCCTTTAGAAGGTCAGCCTGTATTCAGAATTCATCATGGGAGGAGAAAAAGTACTTTAATGCAGGGAACTTCTTCGTTGCACAAAAAAGGGGTCATCTAAACCCAATTCTGTCATTGTACCGATTTAAAAAAGCATCTGTATAACCTTACACACCATGTTGTACAAACGGGTGGCACCACATTTCTACTGGCGAAAGACACGCCTTTCTGCCTTTTTTTTTTAACCAGAATGCTACCATTCACACAGCACTGGCAACGCCGCTGAAGTGTTACCTAGTTTGAAAACACGGCGGGTCTGTCCAATTGGCTGTTTTTGCAGTGTCACTTCCCCCGATCCACAAAGAGCTTTACGGTGTACAGCGGCTTATATTTCCCTCCTGCGTGTATTTACACTGCAAAGCTCTGCGTTCCCGGCTCCCATTGACACATGAGCCCTGTGCCGTTACATTACCGGCACATGCTGCATGTGTGAAAGGGGCTCCTGATGAAGACGTTCGAGGATTTTTTTTCTATATGCCTCACAGCGAGAAACGGTTTAAAGTTTGTTCTTACCTGACACACATTAATGAAGTCTGGCTTCTCCAGGTTCATGTAGAGCTTGACCAGCACACGGAGCACCTCGTTACGGAAGCTCTTGTTCTGCATCAGGGACATGCACACCTTCAGGCTGTAGGCCAGCAGGCCGCTCACGTCGTTCTGCAGAACACAAAGGGACATAGACAGTCCGTTATAAGAGCAGACAATGATCATAGGCTAGAGGGGTCAACTATTACCATTAGTGGACCTAGAGGCTATATCCCGTCTAGAAATATAGTTCAATAGTCTTTTATTACATTTTAGAACTATGCAATACAATGAAAACAATGCATTACCATTTTGCATTTTCTACTCTGTTATTCAATTTCCTAACCTAGTAATCATATTTTGCCCATTTGCAAAGTTAATTAGTTCCACTGTACAAATCTGCAATTGAAAGAGAACGGGAAATCTGAACATTTACAGACTGAAGAAATGTTTGTTCCCTTCCAAAAAGCCGAGTCCCTGAAGACTGCTCCTCAACCAAGTTCTAAAGGGAGGCATGACATTCAAACTACTGACCGATTCCAAGATGGTCTTTTCAAAGACGTCCAAGCGCCTGGTCTCCAGGGCGATGCCAATGGCCTGCTTGTACTTGTGGTCGCCAAGGCAACGCAGGAACATCTTGTTGACGATGCCCTCGAGGCGCGGGTCGATGTTCTTCTTCTCATCTTCCTCTGGCAGCTCTGCGTTCTCAACCCGGAGCTTGGTGTAGTGGTCGATGCATTTGGCTGGAAGGCGAGACAACATAAATTCTAAAATAGTGTCCACAGGGAATTGGGACTATTGCAGTTATACACAGTACAAGAGCAGTATAATTGGAAAAGCATGAACAAAGAAAATGTACCACGACTAAAACTTTTAGAGGGTTCAATGGGGTCACTCAAAATTCAAATACAGAATGTACTTCCTACTTGACTGCAATGCTGGACGTCCCAGATGTAATCATGCAGAATATTCTTTGTCTTCACTCACCAATAATGGTCTCCACATACTCGGAGTCGTCTGTGACGTTGAAGAGGTCACCAGCTCCCAAAGCGTAGTTGAGGGATTCCTCAAAAGCTCCCAGGTGATAGAATACCTTTGAGGCCACCAGAGCGGCAAATTCTCTGCTCCTAAACGTCTCATCCTCGTACAAGACTTCACTGTAATACAGAGTTACCGATCACATGACGCAATCCAAAAGGAAAACCATAAAGAGAAAGTATTACAGGACGATATCTGTTCCAGCGACATTTCTGATTGGTTCAAAATAGTGTCAAGTGATGTCAATTGAACCAGCAAAATGAATAATTTCCCCCAAAGTTTGGGATTGGTGGGCAGAGTAGGAAAGCGTTGGAATGATGAAACTGTCCAGTTTTAATAGGCAAATCTACTCACCACAATGTGGGGAATAAAAGCATAATCACAAGGGGAGTAAAGGCACTTACATCTTGTCTACTGATCCTGAAATCTCAGCCCAGAAGTCGTTGACAATGGAGTTCAGCTTATGCAGCGCAAACTCCTGCAATGTACACACATACGTGAGCCATGTTGAAATATTTGCTGTTATACAGTATATTGTTTTGATAATGCTCAAAGTGGACCAACAAGTGAACTGTTCACATTGTTAACTATTACCATGTGGTTACCTTGAATTAATATAGCACCAATATGATTTTGATAACGATGGTAGTTTTAACACGCGGTTTTTGAGAGGATGGCGACATTATTTATATTAGTTGGACAGTTACCAAGCTGTGGAAGTGGGCAACTGTTGACTGACTATAAATAAGAGGGCTAGAAAGATGAATGCAGATGAATCCATCTAGGATGAATCATTGTATGCATGTCACGCTAGCACAACAACCAGCCATTATCAACTAGTACCTTTAGTTGGGGCTCCTCTTCATCCAGGAGGGAAATTATTCCAGCTGAAAGAAAACAATTTTAATAATGTTGCCGCTATTCGTTAGTATTCCAGAGATCATAATACATAAAATATAACACTCAGAAAGCCTACTGCAAGTCCTGTCGTCATAACTGATCAGTCAGTGTCATCTTCGATAACAGCGCAGTATCACAATGGTACATTTGAATGATCATACACCGCATATGTTAAAATATCATGTTGGTTAAATGGTGGCGGTTATTACTATTTTAATACATTAAGATAACGTTGTCTTGTTGTAGCCGGCTAACAACTGACACTTGCTAACTGTGTGACTCAGCTAAATCAATGGCTACTAAAACCGCCGTGTCTGGTTGAAAAAAATGTTTTGCTACAACTTACCGGCAGATGTTATCATGTTTGTATCTTTACTTCCTCCTCAACCCCACAATAACGATTTGATCATATGATATTTGTGAGAAAACGAAGAATTATGTGATATCTAAAGTACAACAAACACACCCGCTGCTAAGTTCTTTTTTGTCTAACTAGACAAGTCCCCTTCTGAAGGACCTGTGATGTGAAATGCTGGTTTGTGCCTGACTAAAAAGAAAACATATTTCCAACAGCACCAAACTGAACACATCCTGCTTCTTAACAATCGGTCAAATATTGATAATCATGAATATCTATTTAAATGTCTTCATTTTAAAAACAAACCACGTCAATATAACAAATACAATTGTATTCTGCAATCCGGCTTCCTTGCGGCCTGCTCCTCGTGAATTGGCTCTGTCGCTATGATCCATGATACACATTAATGGCACAGAATATTTAGGCCAACCTTTTTTTCAGTCTTTTATTGTCTTAATGATTGTTCTCTAAAACATTTGAAGTGATTCTTGTTTTTGTGAAGCTCAATGAATGGCCTTGTGTTTGAAGGGTGCTATTTAAATACACTTGTCTTGCCTTACTTGTAGACCTACATACATTTTTTTTCTTTGTTCTATTACTATTACTATCTATTCTGTCTATGTGTGTACTCTGTTTTATAGGGAATTAAAATATACATATACTGTTATCAAAAATCGGTTGTGATTAATCATTCGAATGAACCAATGCACTTTTCCCACTAAGGCACACACTGTATATTACACTTTTCATGTACTCATTTTTACCACCAGCGAGCTGTATCAGTGAGAGCTGCAACCAAGGGACTCCAACAGCATCTGTAACGTGGCTGCTACTTCAAAGATTAGCAATATCATGAACATTGGACATATCTTCATATTGACACATTTTTTGGGCTTGCATGCACATATGGTAATCATAGCAGAAATATATGTTACTGTACCAGAGTGGTGTGTTAAATATTGAAAGCCCACAACAAAAAGTGACATGCTCCAAAGTATGTGTTCATAATGTTTTCTTTATTAAAGAACATTATCTGGTGCTGGGAACAACATTAAATGTTGTTTAAAAAGTTTTGTTTTTCTCTTATTACCCTCAAAAACCATTACATTGTTTGCTAGTTTTTATTTATATAAATATGCATACTATGGCAGCATACACAATCATAAATAAAGGTTTAAAACAATGTGTCACATTTTAAATCACATTTGTCACATTAGTGCAATCGTTAATACTGGTCATCAAAGGCACACAGCTTTAAACATTAAGATGACCTTCCTTTTTATTCTTTCTTTTGAAAGGGTAGTTTGTTCCCAACATATTCTCATTACTCATCTGTTTTTTCTTAGCTCATGAACAAGATTAGAAACATAACTAGACTACAGATATGCGTTTATGTGTTCTATGTTGAATTGTATTTAAAATATTTGACAAACTATGATAAAATAAATATTGTCAATGGTCTTCAGCTAGCAAATTAATCTAGACTGCACTATGAACATAATAACAGTGAATCTAAGACAATATTTGTCAGCACCAGTTAGCAGACTATATTGACACAAGATGACCGAGATAACCCAACAGTGTCGACGTTACGCCACAAAATGAAACAAAATGGGATTGGTGGCGTCTTCATTTATGTGATGTTCCTCCCATGCTCTAGGGGGTAGCTCAACAGTGAAAATAATATCCAGTCATTGAGGTATCTCATATTCCCTTTAGTCACGTGTCATCATGTTAATTATCCGCCGCAGTTGTTCCACATTCTGTGTGCGATCCGGTGGACACAGAACTGGTTTTCAGAGGAATTCCTTCTTCTGGACTTCCTGTATCACCTGTAAGAACAATCAAATACATGTAATGTGTCGTGTGTGTTTACTATTGGCCTAGAGATTGAGCTTGAATAGTATTATTTGTCAGGCATAAGCTATAGCATAAGGCATAAGCTATATGTAAATCGAAGCCACCCCTCACTGCTCCAATTAGGAATTAATGAAGAGTTCTCCACAACAAGACAGCAACCAGTGCTCGATGTGGTCAAAAGCATGACAAAATAATTAGAAAGGTCAGAATGAGAATGATGTTATAACACATGATCATTGCCAACTTTTAAATCTGCCAAAAGCTGTGTCAGATAGCATGATATCTGTATGAGGAAGAGAAGAAATACGTACATCCAGGAGCTAGCCCAGACATACTGGAATGGAGATTCGTCTCTACCTCTTTGCTTACTGGGTGAAGAGCTGTAGGCATGGCCTCGTGGTTCTCTCCTGACAGGCCAGGGTAAACACTTGCATGGCCAGTTGGAGTGCACCTCATCCCTCGTGTTATCTGAAAACAGCAAAAACAAGTGTTTGACTGCTTGGCGGCTCTCTTGAGAAGCTCATTTCTGTCTCATGAATGCTCCCTTTGTTCCGGGGGGGCCATTGCAGCCAAGCCTGGGAAAAATAAACTTGTGTGCCTTGATGTCTGGTCTTGTGAGTGTCATGGACTGACCTACATAATTTGAATATTTTGGCAGGCAGGCCACACAAGTGGACTATTTGTGATCAAACCAACGTTGACGCATAGCCTCCTTTATGAAATCATAATAAAACGCGGACATATACACAACAGGTTATATACACAACAGGTTATACCTGCTGCTTGAGAAGAATACCAAACTCTGCAGGCATTTTCCTTGATGGCAAGGATCTTGCTCTTTGTGTTTGGTATAAACGTTCCAACCCAAATCGCCTCTTGCAGGTGTTTCCGAAAGACTGAGCGAATGAAATGTTCAAGGACTTCCACGCAATGTCGCGTCTCGCCACTTTCCACTGTGGTGCGGACCAACCCCATCAGGACGGGCTGGAAGTTCGTACGTTTCGTACGTGCACGCACGTCTTTCAAGATTTCCTTTAAACATTCTTTGTTAGACAATCCCTTCAGAAACTCTTGACTAAAAATAAATATTATGACAGGTGAGGCTATTGTTCTATGTAGGCCACTCATGTTTATGCTTTTGGTTGCAGTTCTTTGAAGGTCTCCATTGGGTGGCTGCCGAAAATCCTCCCCCGTTGGCTTGCCCCTGATTTCCAAATCCTCAGACGACTCAGAAAGGGGCTTTTCTTTAGATACCGTTTCATCGACCGTTTCAGTCTCCCAGACAATTCCATTTTCACTGAAAGTGTCACCGTGGCTTTCCAGAGAGGACGGGTTCTGCTGTCCGCTTCTGCTGTTGTTGTTCCTACCGGGGATCTCATCTATAGTCGAGTCTGTGCACGCGTTGTAAAACATGTCTTGGATGAACTCCTGCATGATTCCAGTTTCACTCTCTTCGTCGTTTTTGCACGCCTCACTAACTAAATAGATCTTCTCTTTTCCGCCAATCTGAGAAATAACCTTTTGAAATTCCCTTTCCTCGACAGGCAGCGTGTCATCTGGGAAGGTCGGGCATGCCATGGTGCCCGTCTTGCACAAACATGAAAAAACACAAACTATCAGCTTTACAAGTCTTCGTAAAATAAGTTTATATACAGAGGTCATTCAAAAATGACAACCCCATCCTCTTACAACCAGTGGAAGTGCAGGAGAACTGTTCCACGCTTGGAGAAAGGAAATGACAGAGGACTGGGCGGGCAACAAGATACTACTATTCACAATGCTATTGGCTGCTAGCTTACCACGTTTGATAGGCGTGGTTTTCCGAAGGTGCAACGTATGCTGTGTAGAAAATAGTCATAATTGGGTTGAATTAATCTTTAATTCAACGCATATATCTCACAACAACAATGTGTCTGATTGAGACATTGACATAGATGATAGACAATACATGCGAATATACATTTAGGGGTATTATTTGTCTGATCTTTTTAAATTTTTGTAAATAATTAAAGTAGTCCTCGGGCAGGCAACGGATGATGAAATCTTAAGGCGCAGAGTCCACTGGCTTTACTCCTAATATTTGCATTGAAAAGAGTCCCTTCTCCCCCCCTAGGTTGTAGAGTCCTGGCTGCTGAAACGAAAGAAGAAGAAGAAAAAAAACCCCACCATAAATGAACATCCTTATTTTCTATTATATAATGTTTAGTATGTTTTATTAATTAAATACGTTTCAAGATCAAAGTTTTCTTTTTGCCCCCACTGGGCAGTCAACTCAACTACCTCTACTACCAGCTGCTCTAATCCTATAATCCTCCTTGGTCTATTCTTCATCTCAAGGTGCTGTCAATTTCACATTCCAACCAGCTTGATGGAATTAAATTAAAGTAGAGTAGCTTTAGCTAAGCAAAAGCCCCACTTGCTTCCCAGGTCATTTAGTGGAGCTGCTTCATTGTTTACTGATGAATGAATGATAAACCAGAGAGGTTGACCAACACTAATAAAGAAAAAAAAAATCACCATGTCTGACCTTTAGACAGTGTGATTTTTGAACACTAGGGCTGGGTGCTTCAGCACTGACTGAGATTTATAACGTTGGCTGTTTAGCGATAAACATAGCTTACAGATGAGATAAAACACTACTGATTTGCTCTTGCAGCTTCAAGATCTAAATGGGGGCCTATACAGCTGCCCACTAAGATGTTTACTGTCTCAAAGAAACACTGGAGTGCTGCAGTGTTTGTAAGCTCGATTCATGTCCTGAGTGTACTGACCTCCCTGTGCAGGGCAAGGAGTAACTCAGGATACAGGGACGTCTTTAAACCTCTGGCAGACACGTGGAGAGTTAAGCGAACTGAAGTGAAAGAAAAACAATAACAAAACAAATATTCAATGTATTGTATCATAATTATGAACGTCAATTCAAACCATCCTCTGTTGCATGTCTAGGATTTGTAAACTTTGGTAAACTTCATCCACTCACTGGAAAAAAAGGCATGGTTTCAAAATATAGTATCAGCTAAGACAAAAAGACAAAAAGATATTTGGCAACGTTACACAACCTGTTATTTTCTTCGTTGACATCAGGTCTCTGAGTGAGGACAGGTGAGCGGCTGTCAGAATATTTGATGGCAACTTAAAAATACTCTGTGGAAAGTTCTGGAATGAGGCCAAGCTGTCTGCTGTGGCATTCGTCCCATTAGTTACAGTCATATTGCTAGGATTTCCGGACAAAGCTGTGAAAATATCACACACACACACACACACACACACACACACACACACACACACACGGTATTATCAAAATATGAAACTATAGAAGTACAATCTTTTGTATTCATGGGAGGTGTATTTGTTTCTAACAAACAGATCTGGGTGATCTGGTCGCTGGTCCTTTACCTCGCCCAATTCAGTACCGAACACAAAGCATAAACACACATCTCATAAGCAGAAAATAAACAATAAACCTATGGAATAGAATAATAGCAATAATAACAATAGAACCAAATAAATCTCAGAAAACTCAGATCTAGGGCGTACCGATAGCAACACACAATGTGACAGCAGCTACAATCGCGGACAACGAAACTAAATCCCAAATTGTAAAAATGTCTATTCTCTTTGCTAGATTTCTTACCTTGTGAGTTTAACATGCAAATTCTGAGTAGTAACAAGAAAAGCACTTGTCCGACATTAACGAGAGAACCAATTCGAGAATTCATGTTGTTTTGCATCATTCTGAACACAGGGAGCACAGCACCAGACACTGTCCCAGAGACTCCTGGGATACAACACCTAATGGGAGTCATGCGTACAAAAGAGTCACTGCCACACCTGGAGGTGTCACATTTCCAGGTACTGGCAATGTATAGATTTTGACCCCATTTTGTCTCCCAGTATTAATAATAACATTATAACAATACAATACAATTGTTATCATAACAAACCATTTTTTTAATCCTGCATGCTGTGAAAAACAAGTGTTTTACTTTTCACCTGCCTCAATCATCATTCAATGAAACACCTTCAAATTGCTGACCAGGACACATATCACCCCAATTCTAGCTTCTCCGGTCCGTCATAGAAGACATTTAGAAAATTGTATGAATCACACACAAGGCCCAAAATGGCCAAGCATCAGCATATATAGGCAACCTCCTGTCCCCCTATCATCCCGAGAGTCACAATCCAACCTTGAAACAAAAGGTGACAGGGCTGGCAGGTGACGGCACCCACACCTGGCTGAGATCTTGTTTGTTATATGCATGCAATTATTAACATTCGTATATCCCTGGTATCTTTCATATTGAATGTTGTTTACACTGTTCTATGCATGATCTCCCCCACACACGCAGAAACACTCCGAGACACACACACACACACACACACATGCTATTTCTTGCCATTCACATTGTAGTCTATGCTTATTTTAACTGTAATATCTAAATGCACATTTGATTGCACATATATATACAAGCATATATAGAAGTCAGTACTTTGCCTTGTCACGCTTAGCTCTCTCCCCAGTGCTGTTTGTGAGTGCAGGGAGTTCTGCTTCTGCAGGTAACAGCTCCTCCTTGTGGTCATGCTACTTAATTTAACTACCGCCGACTTTCTGCCTGTTATAAATTACATTTACAGAATATTATTACGTGCTGAATTGTTAAATTGGTTTAGCAAGAAACAATATAATGAAGCAGGCATAATGTAGCTATTAAGTCATATTTTATGTAACCATTTTACTTAAATTAAACACTTTTTTGTAAAAAGTGTATATATATTTCAGTATATATGCTAGTATATTTAAGAAAATGTGTATGAGAAGTAACTGACCCATCACATGACAATATGCAATATATTACTAAAATATGATATCCCAATTGGGATAGTATACTCCCCAGAGTGCAAGCCAGTACTGACCAAGTATCTCTTTACATTTGAAGCTGAAGCTTTGTTTGTATATTTAGTTCTGTATATTTAGTTCTGAAATTCAGTATTCGGCTAAACCTTATGATTATTTTTAAATGAGTTTCTTTAATCTGTGAAATGCGCACCACGGTTGAGCCAAAACGCTCTTATTTTGAAAAAGGAAGCCGGGAAAAACGTCGCTATGGTTACATGTAAACCCTGCCAGCGGTAAACAGTTAGCCAAGCTAACTGAAATAAAAGCATATTGACGAGTGATGGAAGGAACGGATACAGGCGGAAATACGTACCATTTGCGACCTAATTATCAACATAAGTGAGTCAATGAAGTGGATCAAACCAACTACCGAGACATTGCTCTCTTCTCTTATTTTGACGACTAACGTAATTAGCTTAGCACTATCGGCTGTTTTAAGTTTCACCAGCCAAAATCCGGCGTATTATCATTGTCATGCACCAAAAATGCTAACGATACTTCGCCGGATGCCTGTTGTCTGCGTATGTGTGAGGACAAAGCAGCCTTTACGTTAAAAAATAACTCCAACAACATATACAATTCGGTTGTGTTGTGTTACTAATCAAGGTACCTCATGCAGGTTTAAGCCAACAATTGTGAAGGCGTGTATTCGTGAAATCTTACGGGAGCAATTGTCCGGAGTACAGTATGACCCCGAGGAGGTACCTGGCTTGTCCCGCTCGTTG
>OMNS01033150.1:0-14116 GCA_900303225.1 Laemonema laureysi | reverse complement strand
GGGGGGGGGTTACTGACTTATGAGATACAATTTATTAAAGAGAACCTTGTGTACGCCAACAGACTGCCTCTTGATTCATAGCCACAAACAAACTACTACTAATCTCTCGATGCTCTGCAATGGGTGTGGAAGTTGGTTAGTTAGAGTCAGAAACTAAAAACGGGGGGTTAGACGCCTAGGAACCACTGACTGGGAGTTGGACCAGGAGTTGGACCAGGAGCAATACCTGTATCTCCGACTGTAGACACACTTGACCTCAACGCTGCTCCCCTCCTCTCCGCTCACTCTGCTGTTCACCACAGACATGCCTGACGAAACACACAGAGGAATAAAACCATCCATAAAGAACTCAATCAATACAGTTAAACATTTACAAGCAGCTCCGGGAAGAACTGTTCAGGGATCATGTTGGATCAGAAGGTCCAACTGTCTGGAGTCCAAGTTACATTCATACTCAGTACACACTCGGCACACTCTTGCAGCACAATTCACTCCTAGGCTGGGCATAATATATAATAATAACAATAATAATAACAATAATAATAATAATAATAATAATAATAATAATAAAGTAATTGGGAGATTTGGGTGCAGGCAGCATGGAGGAACAGAATGTGAAACTTGTAAGATGTCTATTTGCCCCTATTTTACCACAAGGTGTGATTAGCCATTACAACCCATGTCAAAACTGTCATGTGACTAAAACTGTCATGTGACTAAAACTGTCATGTGACTAAAACTGTCATGTCACAAACACAAAGGTATCCTCTGTACAGCAACACCCCAGCCAATCCTGTTCTTACCCATCTTTACACCTTTCATAAGTTACACCCAGTGTTCTCCCTGGTAAACCAGCACCCCCCTTTCTGCTGAACAATGATCCCCCCCCCCCATGTAAATGATGGTTGCAGATGCTATGACCAGACCCCTTCTCGCAACACGTGCTATCTTCAACCGATCCCTTTGAAACCCTTACCACACCTTTTCCTGTGCCATAGAGTGTGATGCAACCCCCTTATCTCTATCCTCTCGTCCCAGAATGTCCCTGGTCACTCGTCCCCCATGTGGTTTTATTGTTCACCTACCACCACATCCTTTGTCTCCTGGGCACAGCAAGACCATCTGGTAATCAGAGGTGATCTTCCATTCCTCAGAGTCCCTCCACACTTAGTTCATTCATTTAGCTTTTCTTAACAGGATAACAACTATATTTTATAGAAAAATTCTCCCACAGTCCCCACCCACCATGAACCACACTAGGTAGCCAAGAAGACCAGGCCTCCTGGTCCCCACCCACCGTGAACCACACCAGGTAGCCTAGAAGACCAGGCCTCCTGGTCCCCACCCACCGTGAACCACACCAGGTAGCCAAGAAGACCAGGCCTCCTGGTCCCCACCCACCATGAACCACGTTGATGTAGACCGCGGCTGACTTGTCCGCTGTCCATATCCCGCCCAGCTCCACGCCACAGTGGTACCACCCCGTCTCGTCCTCCTTCAGGTCCTCCATGGTCACCGTGAACAGCTGCTGCTCGGGGTCGTCCACGATGGTCACCCTGGGGTCCAAGCCGGGCGTGTCCGTGCGGCCCACCATGCTGCACAAGTCCTTGAACATCCCCCGGCACCAGTACTTGACGTGGGCCGCGAGGGCGGGGTCGTAGTGGCAGGGGACGGTGACGGATCTGCCCTCCAGGGTGGTCAGCTCTGCCTCGCTGGTAACACTGGACAGGATGGCTGAAGCCGGGGGGTAATGTTGTGGTTAAAACAACATGTAACAAACAATGAGCGACTCAGTAATGAGCAATAGGGGTGAGGGCATCTTGAGACTAGGATGCCTGCAGGTAATGCCTGCAAAACACAAGTGTAAATGCATCCGACTTGTCTCGTCAGCATCACACATTTAGGCTACTTTTAACCATCAACGTCTGCAAAAATCAACGTGCATTATTACCATTATTGACAGCTGCGTTCGTGTCTCAGACGGCTTGCCAATTGCCACCGTAACCCAAGCGTGCCCTGCGCTCCGTATAAGCAAAAACGCAACGATGGATACACGCGTTCAGTGCGTTCTTCACGAGGACACATGCGTGAGGCTACTTGGGACCAATGTAGTTCCGTCCCCAGGGACCCGCTACTATGGAGGCACAACATGACCCCGGGACGCAACGTGTGTTCGTGCACATGGTTCATGCGGAGCGCAGGGGCCCGTGGGGCCAATCCCACGGTACTTAATCTACAGGAACACTGAAAACAATAAGGCGGCTTCCACCCGCGGGGAGCTGATGCGCTATTGATTAATTCTATAGCAGCGTAATCCGTATCCATTAATAGCTTTGAGAAGTAGTCTCTTTATAAGAGCTATATTGCGGTTGACCATCTCCTTCATCTCAAACTCAATCTGCTCCACTTTCACTTCTCCCTCCTATTCCAACATGGATGACCGTTTACCGCAGAAATGAAACTCAAAGGAAAGTAAAGATAGCCCTACTAATACCAATTAAAGTAATAATATACAGCATGACATTACGTTCATATGATTGTTTAATACAATTCATGTTTAGTGTGGTTAATCATCATACAAAATTACTATTTACATTCCGGGATAACAAAAAGACAATACCGGTCATAGGAAGTCTGAAAACATGCAAATACAAAATAGTAACTATAACATAGTATAGTATGCCATCTTCATAGCATACTATAACTACTCTTATCTTTCTTACCTCCATATGCGATCACAAGTCTCAACTAACTTTAAAAAACCAGAGCATAATACAATCCCAGGAGTCCCCTAACCCCAGGTGAACAGCTAGCCACGTTAAGCCCATATTAACGGATTTGGTTACACAACGTAATTGAACATAACATACTACCTGGGATGCACGCCAGCAGACTGAATACAGCGGTGAGCAGCTGGGTCATGGCTTAACTTCCAGTTTGGTGCGTTACAAGTGATGCGGTCCACCGTGAGGTCACCGCAGTTCCCAGTGTTCCTTGGTGGTCACGTGACCACATGTGGAACCCAGATGTTGCCGAGGAGGTTAACCGTTCAAGTGCTGAATCATTTCAGCACTTGAACGGATGCGAAAGAAAAAAGTTTCGCATCCCCAAAAAAGTTTGGGGCGGTTTTTTTTTTTTTCAACTCAAGACAAAAAAACAACAAAACCTGCTAGGTCCAGGTCATTTTTGAGCTAAAGTTAATTGGTCGCAGGACTGAATGTCATCATCATGACATTCAGATAGAGATTTCAAACGTATCTTAACTACTGCGGTAACGCCATCCCATACATTGGGTATATCATATACATATTTCCTTAAAGAAAAGTTAGCGAGCTATTAAATGTTGAACTGCTGTCGTTAAAAGTTGAAAACTGTACAGCCGAAGCGCACAGCACGAACTCTGATCACACCAAAATCAAACATTTCTAACCCAGTACCTAAAGTTGATGACGCTTCATCGTCAATTTACAGACTTTTACCTGTAGACCTACCGAGCATTACCGTCGAGTTCCACCAAAACATAAAGTGTATAACATGACCTAAAGATCTCAGGTGAGTGGATCGCTACCAGGAGTCTCAGTGTACCACCTAGTGGTAGACAGTCGCCAATGCCGAGTAGTGTGGCTTTAAACTTCTGTTCAGATAATGAACCCCATGATAACCATCTTATTTAATTCGAAAACCCAATACACAAAGATATGTTTGGTGGTTTTTATTTCAGTTTGTTTAAGTGCAAAACGGAATGATTCACAAATTGACAAGTAAAAAAAAGAAGGGTAATTGTTCATTGTTCAGAAACCAGTAAGGACAGCGTGTCGGGCCATAATCTCTCCAAATGGTGGCTTATCACTGGGAACAATGGCAAGTTGTAGAATTAGACGTTTCGGGTGTCAACGGTTCATCTTCTCTGTAATTCTAAGAGCAAAACACAAAACAGAAATTGCTCAGAATGAACAAGACATGTAGATGTGATCCATAATGAACAAGCCATTCAATATTTAGTCATTTTTGCCCGTGCTTCTTTGAATAAAGGCCCTTTTGAGTTTATAAAATCAATTCCATTTACTTATCCATTTATATTCAGTACAGTCTTGTTTTACACCAAATTATTAGTATGAAAATAGTACTACTGCTCCCTGAAAACAAAGTGAAGTGAATTGTGTTTAATGATTGAATTGTGATGCATTAATAACCCAGTAGCTTCATAATTGGTACGACCATGAATTAGTCATATAAACAAAACCAGTACATTGGCAGCAGTGTGTTGGGGAACTCAAATTTGATTCCAATAAGGACATTTTCTTTCCAACACACTATTGTTCTCTCTGCCATAAGTGTCTACATGTATTGTGTAGAGAATAGACTTGAGACAAGATGCTGGGCATACCTGCAATGTTTGAGACATGAGGGCTGGGTTCCAAATGGTTTCAACCAATGAAGTTCATCACAACAAGATGGAGGACGGTGTGAGCAAACAAGAAGTCAGCGAAGGCCCTCTCCGGGGAGACCGACTGGAACTCGCCCTTGTTCTGTGGGTTGATCTGAATGCGAAGGCACACTGTAACAAACAACAAAAAGAGAAAAATACAGCATTGGTTTTGTGCAACATTTGACAAAATGTGTCAATGCAGTAAAGCTTTTACTGTTTTCCCACACAACACACTTTTGAGGACTGCCTCGCAGATTTGCTGGAAAGCATTCATGTTGGCTTTGCCAATTTGATTCATACTTGCTAAACCTAGAAGTGAGTGAGGACGACCTTCATCGGTGTGATGAAGATTTGAATAGATACATGCATGTTTGGTTCTTGTTTAGGGCCTCATGTTAACGGTAGAGTTTAATCATGCATGCTACAGTGTTACACTACAGTCACGTAATATTAAAAGCAGTGTTATTGACTTTCAACTCTGCACAGTGCCATACACTGGGAGCCAGTCCATGGTCCGCCATCGGAAGACGTGGATTAGTATTTGATGTCAATCGTCCAACAACCCGTGGTGGAACAACACTCAGGCACAACTTAGTCAACCTAGGAACACCATTAAACGCCAAGTGTCAGGTTCTGCGCAGAGCCACCGGAGGGAACGACGCGACTCGTCGACTCCTCGCATAAGCAACAGCTCCACGATACACGGCGTGCGTACACCCTAACGCACAAACAAAAGACACCATTCACTTCGAACACACGATTCACCTGCGAGAATGAACGAGCCGACACACGAGATGAAGCCGGATAAGAAGCTGTTGAAAGGGAAGGTGCCGACCAGCAGACAGTACAAGAACTGCAGAGCCCCCGTCAGCAGAATGTAAAGCAGATACGCGTCCACTACTTTCAGCTTGTTGGGTGTCGTGGTGGTGTACTCCTCCAGGAACCGGGAGACGACCGACAGAACCGAGTTTGACATGTTTCCGAGTGGGCTTTGCGGGCTAATTTACAAGTAAATGCGCAAACAATCGTCGGTTTGCACGGACTCTTCCTTCCTCCAATGAATGACGTGTCCGAGAGAGCGGAAGTGGTGTTCGTGTTACGCGGAATACGGTCCGACCGTTCGTGCTGCAAAGAACACGGTCCGGCGTGCCTGCTGCTTTTACAATCTCCGCCCACCTCAGTCAGCTGATCATTAATGAAACAAGTTACGGGCCAGAAAGCTGGTGAGATCCGTGTTTGGGACAGACATACCGATATAGGGACAGGATATAACAGTCTGAGATATATATTTGTATATTTGTATATATTTGTTTATGAACGTGTCTTTCGATGGACCCGGCCACCTCCACAGCGACTATTCAAGACGACTCTGAGTAGGATAAACTTTGATCTGTTGCTGTCATAGGGTTAGGGTGTAGTGCCAGTTAACAATAATGTTGACAAAACTTAAAACATATGCTTTTTACTGTAAACATGGCTAGTACTGTTGATATCGGACAGTTCTCACTTTTTGTATTGGTATCCGTTCCCTCTTCAGTGAGACTGACAGTAGTAATTAAATTACTACTATTACTCAATTTTACACGACAAGGGTGCAACGACAAGGTTTAATTCACTCACCACAGAGTTTAAATACCCAATGATGTGACCTTTACAAAGCTTTAAGGATACACGTCGTCTCCCAAACTTTACAAATAAAACGCACCTGGCAGTGTACACAGCATACACACCATATATATTTGTGTGTATTTACCCGACATTGTTGTCGCGGCACTGCCTTCTCCGTGCACATGCTTTACAGGCCCAGTTCATTATGGGGATGGTGGCCGTCGTGGCGCCCAACCTCCGCGGCCATCCTGAAGAGCACCGAGGCCAGGATCCTCGCCCGTAAGCACTTTAACCTGTTTCTGACGGGGTTGTTTAAATGAATCGCCGAATGCACAGTAGTGTGGTTATTGCGCAATGCACTGCATGTTACAGGTATTCAAAACGACATGTGGGCCAGGTTCGTGACCCTTCCCAACCAGGACCGCATATGGACCCTCACTCTGACCAGCAAATCGGGTCCCAAACCCACACAGCAAGGTGTGATATTCTTCTCATAGTCTACTTACATTCTACAGCCATGTACTCAGCTACTGCCTGCCTGTCTCCCCAAGGGCTCAGAACACTAACAACAAATGGAAGAAACATTTCAAGCAAAACCAGGTCTTGTGAACCAGAGCCACGCCAAGCCTCACATGATGACATGTTAGGAAGTTGTGTCACATGATCTTCCTACCTTCCTCTAATTCTCATTTCTCTTTCATGGGGAAGAGGTCAAGGGGAAGAGTATTGTTTAATAGTCGTCTGTTGTGGCCATGCCTTGCTCAACAGGTTAGGGCAGTCAGAATATCAAGCCTGAAATACGGGCTATTAATAACAGGCTGGTAATTAGGTAATAAACTCCCCTTTCCGTTTGCCTCCCAGCCGAAAGGTTCTGGGTTCCAATCCCGACACATGCAGTCTGCTTGTAGTCATCCTTGAGTCGTCGCTTTGGATGACAAAATAGTCAATATCTTCATTACGGTTTCTTGTACATTCTGACCAATTTCAGCGGTGACTTTAAAATAGGGTTCAGTCTGCTACTGACGGGGTCACTCTCTCGGCTGTCTTGTGTCGGCCTTCCGCAGCCTCCACCCCCAAGACCCCCTTGGTGATGGTCCATGGGTTTGGGGCGGGGGTGGGCCTGTGGGTGCGGAACCTGGACGCGCTGAGTCGTTCACGGCCCCTCCACGCCTTCGACCTGCTGGGCTTCGGCCGGAGCTCCAGGCCGGGGTTCCCCGGCGACGCGGTCCAGGCAGAGGAGCAGTTTGTCAGCTCCATAGAGCAGTGGAGGCAGTCCCTGGGCTTGGAGGACATGATCCTGCTGGGGCACAGCCTGGGAGGGTACCTGGCCACGTCCTACGCCATCCGCTATCCATCCAGGTGACCCCCCCATATTTTACCAACCAGGTGTGGTGGTCATTAACAAGGTATTTCACTCGTGGGAGTGTCTGCACCCAGATGTATATGATGGATGAGTCAGCCTATCAGTTGGTACAGTCCTCTGGGTTCCTGACCTGTTTGAGGGGGTCACCCAGTGGACTGTACCAAGTGACAGACTGTCATCCCAGCTAGCTGTTCTCTTTACTAAAGGTGTTAATATCTGTGTTTTAAAGGGTTCCTAATAAGCTAATAATTCTTCCCTGTATTATTGCTAAAAGTATGTAATTTAAAAAAAAAGTACATCCAAAAATGAATGATAACTCAAGGCAAACGTGTTTCAGAGTGAAGCACTTAATCCTGGTTGAACCATGGGGTTTCCCTGACCGGGCCCAGTCTCAGGCTGCGGAGGCCCAGGGAACAGAGGTGGTGAAGAGGCCTTCCCTGCCTCTGTGGGCCAAGGCGGTGTTGGGCGTGCTGGGCTTCTTCAACCCCCTGGCGGTCATACGGGCAGCGGGCCCCTGGGGTGAGACACACCGGGGCCTAGCAGGTTGCATGTTGTAGCGTGTGTTAGCCTTACGTCCTAGCGTGTCGTAGCTACTCCGGGTGCTTACATGGTCTCCGGGCGGGTCTGGGTCTCCAGGTCCACGGCTGGTCAGCAGGTTCCGGCAGGACTTCAAGAGAAAGTTTGAGGATCTGTTTGACGACGACACCATGACCCAGTACATCTACCACTGCAACGCACAGACGCCCAGGTGACCTCTACCACACGCTGGTTCAGCTATTGTAGAATATAACAGATCTTACAGGTTACCCTTTTAAATAAATAAATAATTATAATTAGTTAACCTTTCCCCACAGTTTGATTTCTAAGATGTACTTTGTATTAAACTCAGACAGAACATATGGTATTTTAATATTAATATAATATAATATATAACAATATTAACATGACTCACCTCCACATCCCTGCTGGGTGCTCCAGTGGTGAAGTGGGATACTGGGCCATGATGGAGTCCCTGGCCTGGGCCAAGAGACCCATGCTGCAGCGCGTGGACCAGCTGCCCGCCTCGCTGCCCGTCACCATGCTGTACGGAGACCGCTCCTGGATCAGCAGCTCCTCTGGTCACCAGGCAGCCAGGATCAGGGGCGAGGCCTACACCCGAGTACTGGTGAGTAGGGGTGGGGGTGGGAATATCGTGATGGTGGTGGTGGATGCAGAGAAAGAAGCACTTTCCAGAACACCTTCCATAAATATTTACATTGTTTCTCTCTCTCTCTCTCTAGATGATAAATAGCGCCTCTCATCATGTCAACAACGACCAACCAGAGATCTTCAACAAAATGGTCGAAGAAATATGCAACTCAGTCAACTGAGCGTGTGTGTGCCTACTGGGTGGGCCTGAAACATACACTCTGTGTGTACATATAGTGAAGGATTGGGTAAAGCCCTGGTCACACCTTGGTCTGATAAGCATGACCTGGCACATGCTGTGCTCTGAAACATGAAAAACACTTCGCACACGCGATTTAAGTTATCTCATAGTTTATAAACTGCATTCACTTTTGCATTCACTTTTGTTATATATTGTAGGCCTATGTGTGCATATATATATATAAACAACCTTAAATTGTTTCTCCTAAATGCTATTTATTTATGATGAATACGCTTGTGTGTGTAAATGGGTAAAAGTGTTTTGCCGTTTTTTTTCTGAGATATTTGGATACAAAAGCCTTTGTTTTGTTTTGTTTTAAACACTGAACACCGTCTGAATCTGGCGATAGAAGCCAGAGTTTTAGCCTCGACTTCCATGGCCTCCATTTCAGCGTATACCTCTGCCCACGCACTGTGTTTGACTGTTTGTTTTGTATTTTATATCATGAAATTTACATTAAAATAATAAAGAAAAATCTGATGTTTTTTTTTTGGTTTGCTGTTCCAGTTGCGAAGCTAACTGTTATTTCAGTGGGTTAACGACGAATCGACGGCACATTCAATTCTACGGCGTGGCCACTAGAGGCCAGTAAAACATTTGTCTTAATTCGAGGAACTACGCAACCCAGGGCGTATTTGAACCTTGAGACGCCTCGCATCCCGAGGCTTCGTTTTTCTTTTCTTCTTTTTTTCCCTCTCTTTTAAGATTACTGTTACATATTAGGAGCTGTGCTTTATGTAACAGCAAATAAACGGATTCTTTCAGAGGGAGGGGGACGTTACAGGTAAGAACTTGCTGAGCTCATTCTACCTTCCACACCTTCGGGGTTCAAATAATGACGTTGTTGGCATCGTTTTTGCTGTATTTGTTTTTATTAGCAACGCAACAACCCAAGAAGTAAAAAAAATAAAATAAAAAGAACACCTAAAAAACAATGCAGATGGATAAATACAGTGATATATATTATTAAAAACAACCTTTAAATATTAGTTTTTCTTCACATTTGGTTTTAGTGGCTGAAGAGCTGGCAGGGAGGAGGTCCGGGGAGAGTCCATACGTGTCTCAGTTACCGCGTTGTACAAGCAGTGGAGAGCGCCGAGCAAGCGGACCGGAGCGAGTCTCGACATAATACTGTTCAGCGTATCATCATATTAGTCACAAACAATTCTTACGCAAACACAACCTCATCATACACGTCCTTCTCGGCTGACGGCATATAAACATGTCATCGTTGTTGTTGCATAACGCTTGATAAGAACAACCTCGAGTCGTCTAATAGTTCATATGTGTGCTCGTCCTTCATGTGAACCTTGAGGTTCATTCTGGGTTCTCAGTATGAGCAACATCAGTGCCTTCAGCCACAGGCGTTAGGTTCAAGTCAAGCAGACAATAATACACTATGTACACCACCACGTGTTGCTATGGCTACGCTGGTGTTCACTTCATTACGACGGCTCGTCTTCTACATAAAACTACAGTTCGCTTGGCCCACCGGTGAAGTGTGAGACAATAGTCAATGAAATACAACGGCCACGTTGACCGACGGTAATAACAGACAGTTCCCCAAAATGGACGCACAGCTGACCCATGTGCACAGCCTAGCGTTGCGCAACAGGCCTCGCCCACGACCTGTCACCTGACCTGATTGGTCTGAATGACACAAGTGAGAGTAAAATAGCACATCTGATATCCCACACCCTGCGAGGATGTGAGATATCAGAGAGTATAGTGGTGGTGGTGAGGTGGTACTGGGGTCCAATCCCCCGCCCCCTCATGTTCACACCCTAACCTGTAGGCCTCGTTGACCTACTCCTGATCCGATCCTTAACGGTCCTGAAGGACGTCTGGATTCACTGTAAGTCGGACGACGGAACGGTAACGTTGTAATGTTTGTGTTGATGAGACTGACTTGATGCTGGTTCTGGGGCTTCGGCCGCTGCGGTACAAGACCGCCCGGCGGTGTTGGGCGGGCCTCAGGCCTCCAGCACCAGGATGTCGGCCACCCCGTGGACCTGGCTCAGCTGCTTGCAGTCCAGAGACGCCACCAGCTTCCTGAGCCCCGGCTGGGTGGGGATGAAGTGCTCCGTCAGCTTCACCGTCGAGTGGCCGCTCACATCCCTGCGGGAGGAGGGGAGGAGAGGGGGAGGAGAGGGGGAGGAGACGAGAGAGAGGGGAGGTCGGAGGTCAGTGGAGATATCGCACGCAGTGGCCGGGAAGTTGGAGAGGAACCAAAACCCAGAATTTTCCATCTGGGATTAATAAAGTAGGTTACTATCTGGAGATCAGTGATCCTGCTGCAGCCAGGGCAGCATGGGGTGTGTGTGTGTGTGTGTGTGTGTGTGTGTGTGTGTGTGTGTGTGTGTGTGTGTGTGTGTGTGCACGCGTGCGTGTGTATGAAGAAATGAAGAATGTTCTTACCCCACCACCACCTTGTGGCCCTTCTGCAGGCCCAGGCCCTCCACCCTGAACACCACCCCCTTCAGGGTCCTGGGCAGCGGGTTGGTGAAGGTGATCTTCGCCGCCATCTCCTTACCCACCACCGCGTCTCCAATAGGCTGTCGAGGGCACAACCAGTCAGTCAGACGCACAACCAGTCAGTCAGACACAGAACCAGTGAAACATAGAACCAGTCAAACACAAAACCAGTTAGTCAAAGACAAAACCATTCTGCCAAACACACAACCAGTCTGTCAAACACAGAACCAGTCAGTCAAACACAGAACCAGTTAGTCAAACACAGAACCAGTTAGTAAAAAAATAAAAAAAACAATCGGACAAAAGTCGACAGTCAAACCCACTCCTAGTCACACCTAGTGTTTGACTCACAAAACCAGTCAAACAGAAAACTAGTCAGTCAAACAGAACCATCAGGCTACACTCCACGTAAGTTCTTAACAGGGGCCCTACCTCGATGTCCAGGTTAGGTGTGCGCAGCCTGAAGGTGGTCTGGTTGGCCAGGACCTGCTGGGTCTCAGAGACCCTGCCAGACAGGGTGAGCATCAGAGCCGCCTGGTCCACCAGCTGGTCCTGGTACTGCTGGTAAGGCAGCACCCAGTCAATGGTCTTCTCTGTTGGGTACGACACAGAACGGTTAGTAAGCTATTTGGTTTGGGTTTGTTCAACTCCCAGCCCGGAGGGTTGTGGGTTCGATGACAAGTAACCGCCACCAGCGCTAACCTTCGTTGGGCAGGAGCTCGACCGTCAGCTTGTCCTTCTTCACCGTGTCCTTCAGCACGCCGGTGTAGTACATAACGGCCGCCTGGCTGTGGAGGACGATCTGCCGTGGCGAGGAGCTCAGGTTCTTCACGGTGATGCTGAGGTGGGCGTCGGCCCCCATGAGAGGCCCCTCCCCGTCCATCTTCACCTCCACCTGCACGTCCTCCGCCATGGGCGTCAAGTACGTGTCGGGCTTGCTGCCGTAGCGACTGGCCGTCTCCACGGAGATGCGCTCCTCCTCGGATCCTGGGGGGTGGAGGGAGGGGAGAGGCAGGTCAAACCTTTTGAAACAAACAACCCCCTTCCTCAAACTGGACATATAGAGGAGGTGTGGAGGAGATATGGTCGAGAGGCTTGGACCCCTCACTAGAGACAGATGGTTGGTATCCTGAGGCCAAATATCTCAATATATCAACCCCCTCTGAAGGGCAAGCGAGAGCTCGAACCCGACACCCCAGAGGGAAGAAACCCTGAGAAGGACCACAGAAGAGGGATCCCTCCTCCCAGGGAAGAGGTGGCACATGGGAGACGTATCATGTAGCACAAACTAGGGCTGGACGATGTCACCCAAATATAGTATATTTTCTGGTCATTCAATAAATAAGTAGTCTATATAAAATACCCACATGGTAAAGCCCATTTTTGTATACTCCTGTGTGAATTAAATACTTGACAAATGAAAAGTACTTTAGTACTTTTGAGTATTTTCTCATTTTATTAAGAACTTATTAAGACCATAGCAGTTTCAAGTTAAACTATAGAGAAAAAAATAACTAAATATAGGCCTAGCCTACAATATGAAAATCTAAAATACCAAATACCTCGATATTGACACAATATTGTTGGGATGACTATTGGTGCTTTCACTAAATATTGACACAATGAGATAAATAATCACCAGTAATGTGGATATAATGACTCAGTGGGTCAAGGCAAATAGACCAGCTAGAACATTCTGGTAAGTCCAGAACATGACACCACCTTTAAACCCAGGAAAACACAACACTTCAGTCCATATCACGATCTCTCGGTACCTTCACTGTGCTTGTAGAGGTGTGTGATGTCTGCGCGCTCATCAGAGCCCACCGCCTTGGTGCTGATGAAATGGCCGACCGCCTTCTTCTCGCTGTAGATCTGAGTGAAGGTGCCGTCCAGGTTCCTCTGCCAGTAGATCTTGTCACTGTTCACCTGGTGGGGCAGAGAGCTGTGAGGAGACTGGAGCCGTGCGGTCCACACTGCTCTAGAGGCCCTGGACTGTGGTTCTGATGTTGGGTGTGGCTGATGCTGGGCAGCTTCAGGACCACATCCAGGAGATCCAGGATGAATGTGGAGGCAGATGTGTGTACACAGGAGCGCTCACCTCGGCGAAGACGAAGGGCGTGTCGTGCTTGAGGTAGACCTGTCCGGCCCGGATGGCGTGGACGGAGGCCGGGCCACAGCGGAAGGTCCCCTGGCTGGTCTCCTGAGGGGTGGAGTCCACCGCCTGCCACCCCCCGTGGCCCGGGGGTAGGTCGGGCCGCGCCATCCAGCAGTCGTTCCACACGTGGAAGTTCCTGTGGATTCAGGACAAGGGGCGAGGCGCGCACGGTTACGTCACGTCCAACATGGCGGTGGTCGTGTCACCTTGTGTGACGTCATGCTGATGTCATCGACCGCGTCATGATGTAATCTGATGTTTTTTCTGCTCTTTGGCGAGAGTTGATGAGCTGATCGGATTAAAACCGTGGTTGTTTCCTACTTGTGTTTCCTTTTAACCCTCGCTCAGCTCTTTGTACTGCTGGTTTGCACAAAAAGTGCAATACAAGTATATCATTTATAATAATAATAATTAACTAATTGAGGATTGTCCTCAGCTCCCTCTCCCTGAGTGTTTATTTGTCACCACATCACACCCTCCCTCGGACCTCATTTGTGAATGAATAACCAACAGGGACCCAGCAGCCAGCGCTGTCCTCAGATAACAGATGACCTGAGTTAGTAGTGGAGGCTTGTATTAATATGTGTGGTGTGACAGAGCCCTGGCTGGTCTATTTCAGCACCGCTGGGTCAGCGGCTGGCAGGCCGCCGTGTG
>OMNS01033144.1:0-11659 GCA_900303225.1 Laemonema laureysi | reverse complement strand
TCACTTCAGCACGTTCACCGTGTCCAGAGTCAACGCCGCCTACGGCAAGTGTCTGAGCACGCTGGGCGCGGTGCAGGACGGCAGCATGGTGTCTCACCTGGCGATACCAGGGACTGAGGAGGACATGTTGGGTAAAGTCTTTATTTTTTACAAAACGATGGACAACATGATCTCAAAATGTAAAATATCCATAAAATATCACTAAGTCAGCTAATAAGCTCTATATATTTTATGTATACATTGCATTCTTAATCATGGAAAAATAGAATACAAATAGAAAATAATATTAACATTTTGTACATGTAGTGTGAATAGACATATGGTCTAGATATTGTCTCTATGTTTATATATGCTCAGTGCATGCGTGTGTGCGTGTATGCGCGCGTGTGTGTGTGTGTGTGGGCTCCCCCTGTTCTCACAGATCTGTTCGTCCAGCAGTGTCACTTCCTGCGCCAGTGTGGTCACTCTGAGAAGGCGGTGTCGCTGTTCCAGGCTCTGATGGACTTCACCTTCTTCAAGCCTGACAGCGTCCGAGGCCTGTCCACCAGGCAGCAGGTAGCCACACAGACACTCCTGCACTATCGTTGAACTTCACTATTGTTATGTTATTGTGCCACAAACCCAGTAGGCCCACCAAGTGCTTTTTTTGCACTTGGTGTTCACAGTACTTAGACAGTCTGTCTAAGTACTGTGAACTTAAACAAGGACATCCTCAGCATTATCTTCTTGTCAAGATGCACATTTCACTGTTGATTCACTGATGATTCTAAGAAGTACCAATCTAATCAACATTGAAGCGTTTTGATTATTATTATTAATTTATTTTGTGCTGTCGGTACATTGTTGTTGACATTAACATCCAAATTCCTCCGGAGGGGGAAGGGGCTTCGATTGCATCGCTGTGTGACAGGGCAGGTTCTGACAGCCCTGTTCCACCGGAAAAATGAGCTTAGCGTACCAGTATGCCGATCTTAGCTCTAAGCTCTGTGTGTTATTGATGTGTTGAGCAACATGCATGCGTTTTCCCCTTAAAAATGATCCATTGGTCTATTTACATCTGTTTAAACCCTTATAGTCAAAATGTTAATATTATGTAGAGTATCGTCATGTGACGTCATCTATAGCAGTGTACTGATGAGTTGTGTTGTTGGTCTGTGTCGTTGTTTCTATGGGCAGGTGGACTTCTTTGAGCCATTCTGGGACAGTGGGGAGGCGAGGGTCGGCGAGGTGGGAGCCCGAGGGTGGAGAGCCTGGATGCTTCAACAGGAGAGAGGGGGCTGGCTGCAGCCCAGTGCAGGTCACAACACACACACACACACACACACACACACACACACACACACATACACTGGCACAACTATGGGCTACTGGTTTTGTTTCATGGTTATGGTTGGTGTAGAAATGGAACTTTAAAAAAACAAAGAGTTCTACTAACTTCCGTCCTAGATCTGGAAATGTGTGACGATAATCTAAAGAGTAAAACCCATCCACAGACACACCGCCATGGTTGTGTGGATGAGTTTGTGTTTGAGCACATCCATTTGTCTTCATGTGTACGTTTCCTACCTATTTCTTCAGAGGAAGACGAAGACGAGGAAGAGGAGGAGGAGGAGGTGAAGGATCGGGGCCATCCCAAATGGGCGATCTGGCTGAACGTGGAGTCGTCGCGCGAGGCAGCTCATTGGCTGCCCTGGAGGCCGGACAAGACCAAGGGCCAATCAGTAGAGGACTGCGAGGACCCAGACAGACAGGTTGGTGGGCTGAACTTCAGATGTATCATAGAAACTGGATTTTATGCAAATTTTAAAAGCTACTGGAGTTACTCTATGAAAACAACTCCATTTTCATTTGAATCTCCCTCTCCTCTCCGTCTCTCCATCCATCCCTAGGTGTTGTTTGACGACATCGGCCCGTCGCTGGTCCATCTCGCCTCTCCAGAGCTCCAGCTCCGTCTTCTCCTCTCCTTCTTGTCATTTATGGGGATGCCCGTTGATTCTGTGCTCCTCGGCGCCCCCTCTCAGAGCAGCCTCCTGCTGGAGGACCTCACTCTGCTCACACAGGGTACAATAAAGTCGCCTTTCTTCAATGCAAACCAATGGGGTGGCTTCGTAATCGCTAAACCGTCAAAGAGGGTCACTCAAAATGTCAACATTGTGAGCAAAGGAAAGAGAAGCAATAGTGGGCTGAATGGAACCAGAAAGGTTGGGAGCTAACATGCACTGACTAATTTGCTTCTTTTTTTGTTTGCTTAAAGTGTATGGTAATGACAACGCGTGTGCGTGCATGTGTGTGTATGTATATATATGTATATATATGTATATATATGTATATGTATGATAGTGTATACAGCCTTTAGCATAAATGTATTAATTCACCAGTTATGTCTTGTAAGGACTAGACTCCTCCAGATTACTACTACAAAACATAATTCTCAGAAGGTAACCAACCAACTCTTTTCTATGTCCATCTCCCCTCAGGCAACGACCCACAGCGACCTCTGACCGGCTACGACCTCCCCAACACGGGGATCCACTCTGTGGGTCACATGACCACACTGCAGGGCTCCAGGAAGTGGGCGGGGCTTGGGAAGCAAGGGGAAGGGTTCCTCACTAACGCCTTCCATTTGCTCCTCCCACAACTGCCCGCCTCCCACCGAGCGGCCCTGTCACTCTGCTGGATTCGCTATGAGAAACTGAAGGTAGGACGCCGGAAGAATGGATAAATGACACACTACTGTTATACTGTCATTGAAATTAGGCCTTACATGATTTGATGAAATCACAAACGTTAGATGTGATATCGTAGTAGTGAGAGGCTTTGGGATTTCAGTCTGTGTGTACTGATACACCGGCAGGAAATAATATGGCCAAACAGGAACTGGGGCATATTCCTCATAATATTAGGACGACAACTTTATCTCGACAATATGTTTTGAAATGTGTTCAAATTCAGGGGAATTGGCTGGATTTTTAAATGCACATATCACTACCGGTGTCTCGTACATCTCATACGAGAGATCACGATAAACACACACAAACAAGCCCTGTTTATAGGGGGAATTGTAGTGAAACAAGCCTAGGTTGGTCGTGTTGCAGCACAGGCAACAAAGAACTGGATCCATTCTATTCAGCTACAAAGGTGCGCGTGCGTTCTTGCTCCCCGTAAGGTCCTGCGTTGTCTTGGCGGCGGCAACAAGAAGCGCCTGCGCTCCCAGGGGAAGATCAGCAAGCGCGTCGCCAAGCGGCTGCTCAAAGAGCCCGACAACCGCTCGGCGCTGGCCCTCTGGCGGGAGTACGGCCACCTGGAGTGGATCCTGGGCAACGTGGACGACGCCCGCAAGGTGTTCTCGGCGGCGAGCGGCATGGGAGGAGCCAAGGGTCTGGGCGACCCCGCCTTCTGCGACCTCTGCCTGCTGTGGGCCCAGCTGGAGTGTGAGGACAGCGCGAGGGAAGGAGGAAAGGGAGGCCTCGGCGACGTGACCTCCTCCCCGGCCGTGGGCGTCCTGACCAGGCTGGCCGAGGGAACGGCCTCCTCCTCCTCCTCTCCCACGCCGCTGTCCCCAGTGTCCGTGCTGAAAGCCAGGAGGTCTTATGAACAGGCCCTGACGGACAGTCTGTCTGCCCTGGACAAAGAGCTCCGAAAGTGGCAAAAGGACAAGAAAGGTACTTGACTTTGGGAGCCATCCATTTTGCACTGGAAGAACATGACAAAGGTGTTCTATTTTAATGTATTGTTCCGATGCCTATTTATGATCAAGGAGGATAATGAGGAAAACGCAGAGTACCGGAAGTGTTCTAATTTCATATTGTATGTAATGATTCCATTTGGATTTGCTAGGAGACGGGCCAAAGCTAAGAGGCCTGGTGGGCTGCTATGCGTTGTTCCAGCATCTGACTGTTGGCGTGCAGGCAACCAACGTCGTCTACAATCAGGCCCGGGAAGGAATGGACGGGCTCCGCTGCGCGCTAACACCGGCCGCCAATAAACACGCCGGCGGCAGCGGCGATCCGGGCGTGGCTAGCAAAGAGGCCGGCGCACTTTGCGCCAAGTGGCTGGCTTTGGAGTGCGAGGCGCTGGCCGTGCAGCAGACGGCGCTGCTGAGGTACCACCTCAGCACGAGCGTGTTTCCCCTGGCGACGCTCAGACACGCCCTCACCGCGTCCCTCTCCGCGTTGCCCCAGAGCGCCCCCCTCTGGACCCTGTACATACAGGTACAGTTAGGGGCGCGGCTACATCTTCTTCCAAGCGGTCACCAAAACGAGTGTAACACACGTATAACGACGCGCTGCACATTTCGTCTTTCAGGTGGAGAGCCGGTATCACAGCGCAGGGCGGGCGCGTCGCTTCTTTCACTCCGTGACCCGGGGATGCAAGGACGTCGTGCCACGCCTCTTTGCTATTGTTGCCGAGCAACAGAGGAAGCAGCTGGTGGATGCCACTCAGCGGTAAGAGCAGCAGACCCTAGTGTCGTCTTTCTGTGAGACTAACGTGTGGTAGGTATCGGTTTGCAGCATATGACAGGCGCAGCACGGGGGAACCTTCATGCACGTTTGTTTTTTTTCCTGCATATCAAATTCTATCCCTTGCCCCGCCTCTTGTGTCCGCACGGTAAAATATTGTTTCGCGAGTGCCGTGTTGGTGGCGGCGCTGTATCGAAAATAGGCGGAGCAGAGTGCAAGCGCAGAAGAAGAACGTACTTCAGCGGAGACATGACTTCCCGCCCAGCACCAGACTTTGTTTCATTCATGGACGTGGGATCCGGATTCCCAGAGAAGAGAAAACGGGCGTCGGACGTCTGTTGAACTGATATGGACTACTGGAATAACAGATTTAGAAAGCGTTGAGAAAGACAGACGAGGACAGATGAGGACAGGTGAAAAGACGATGTGATTGTGAAGAGAGAGCGAAGATGTGGAGTCAAGGCGAGGATGTAGAGTTCTGAATAGTGTATTGACACATAAATGACAACTGACGATGATGAGTGAATTCAGACTTTTCTTTGAGATGTGCTTCCCAGATCTTCTGATGAACACAGCCGGCCGCTCAATGTTTTGTTCAATGTTTTCTTCAATCACATTTAAAGTACCACTCTTGCAGCCAGGAAAAACTGCTGTTCATGTGCTTTGAAACTTCCTGTTGGTTGCTTTTTGTTTGGACACCCAAGTGACTAACTTGCTTAATACACATAATGTACACGGAAAATAAACAGCGACACAACACCGTTTTCAGATAGTGTGTGAGTTTATTTGGTTTCATTTGAGATGTCAGATGTTATACTCAACAATGTCATGCTCAATAGTTATGTATTTTTACACTTGTCTGCCTGTAGGTCTGAATCCCATGATTCTGCGCTGCCCATCTTGCTGGAGAATGGCCTTGGTCACCGTATCCGGGGCCTGTTTGGAAATGCCGTCCTAAGCGAGACGGGTGCCCACTGTCCTCTGCTTTGGCGGATGTATATGCACTTCCTGGTGAGAAAGCAACACAATGTCTACTGTGTACCCAGTAACAGTCTAGACCCAGAGCTGAAAGATTGGTTGATAACTTCAAAGTGGACTGCTCTTTGTGACAACACATCTGTAGCCTAGCCTAGTCTGCCTAAGTGTACTTTATTTTTCATGTACGCCTGCAGGTATCGGAAGGTAAGGTGGACAGTGCCAAAGCGATCTTCTACAAGGCTTTGCAGAACGTTCCCTGGTCCAAGGTGACATATATACACACACACAAAGCCCATACTATGCAAACAGATTATGGACACTGCCTTCATTTATGTATCTATATATTTGTATGTGACTATTGACCTCCATTTGTGTGTTATTCTCTTTGGCGGGTTTGTTTGCACACCATGTGTTTACCTACATACAGTACATGAGGGCCGCTTTGTGTCTATGTGTAGCCTGCATGTTTGCAGCTGTGCACGGCATGCATATACATGCGTTTACATCTGGTGAGTGCATGTCAGTTGTTCTCATTCATTAATATATGTGATTAATTTATTATTATTACCAGGGTTTGTACATGGACGCAGTGCAGCTGTTCCCGGGACACTTACAGGAGTTTGTGGACCTCATAACAGAGAAGGAACTACGTGTCAGACTGCCCCTAGAGGAGCTGGATATACTACTCGAAGACTGAACGGACAAGCAGACATTCACAAAAACAACATGTACACATTGAAGCGTCCATGTTTTCATACAAGTGGCTGGTCTAAAAAAAATGACCAAACTATGACGTTTTAGTTTTTTTAATGAATATAGGTATGTCAAATATACTTTTTGAGAATTGCAATAAAAAGTTCTAAGTTGTATGCCTGCAGTGTT
Source organism: Laemonema laureysi (assembly GCA_900303225.1). NCBI lineage: Eukaryota > Metazoa > Chordata > Actinopteri > Gadiformes > Moridae > Laemonema > Laemonema laureysi. The sequence continues at coordinate 5,339 of OMNS01033144.1, read as the reverse complement.
TTTTGTTTACATTCTGTTAAACTGGGTATGTATGGGCAAAACTACCATACAGTTAAATGTAATGTCATATGGTCTGGATTCCATCAAATAATCATTACATTAAAACAGGTCCCTCAAATGGATTTAAATAAATTAAATAAAAAATAAAAAAACAGCCACACTAACGGAGACACAATGCGCAATGATACTTTAAATAATTTAAATGTAATCCAAAACTTTTTGAGGGCCAATTATTCCGTTTTTAAATAACAGGTACGCCTGTTTAGGTGATGACCCTCCCACTTGCGAAGTACACTCCCGAATCACTTTAAATCCAAACAGGCGGAGCCGTCTGAAAATAACCTATTAGTCATGTATTATTATAATCGGGCAAATCTCGTTAGGAAGTATCCGTCCACTCATCTGTCTCATCATTTACATAGCGCCATGGCTTGACGCATTGCAGATCCTGCGTAGCCAATCTTCCGTGGCTATACAGTGTGTAGAATATTGCAGGTCCGCTCTATCCAATCAGCAAGCTCGTCTCAAAATGAATTGAACTTCCCTATAACAGTCGAAATGAGAAGCCGGTCAGCAAGAGTTGACTGTGTATCCTTCCGCTTCCACAGAGGTCTGCAGCGCGGCAGCATAGCGCGATCGCTACTGCTCGGAATGCCGAATTTACTACGATGTTTTACTATTGCTGCCCAGTCAAAAATAAGTATAATTGTTGAAGTAGAAACCACAATGAAATGCTCATTTGAGATTTTGTAAGCAGGTGTTATGTAGTTAGCAGCACAAGTAGCTATACTTTGTCATATGAAAACACGCCAAAAAATTGGAAATGTTTCAAAGTAAAATGTGAGCTTAACATGATAACATTTTTATATTGAAGCCAGTCATTCATTATTTCAAATCAATTGATGAGGTATTCCTCTACACAGATAAGAGGCCACATTTCTAAACGCTTCCATTGGGATTCATATATTTAGATGTCAAGCACCATAGGGTCAGGTACATAATGTTATTATTTCTCCACTTTGTGGAGTTTGGTGTGTTACCCTGGCTTGCCTTTTTTGTAACTTTGCACATTGATGCCGATCGACAAATTCTAAAAATTCGCCCCTATGTGAACAAATCTCTAGCGCCACAAGTTGATTTTTTTTCAAAAGGCCCTTGTCTGTCCACTTTATGCTATACTCTTGAGCCTGGTCTCATATGACGTCTTCTTATGCTCTACAGCAGTGCAAAGGGAACCAGATCTTTTACCATCTCCTATTTGAAGTAGACCGCCTTTAGTAGCTTAAGCCCTATACTATCATCAAAAGAGTGACCAAGAGTTTTGAAATTCTAAATATAGCTGCCCCTGCTGGAAGTGTATTTGCTGAAACGCCATAAAAACAGGAAGTGGGCGTATTCAGAGAAAACAGATTCACAATTGACAACATTAAGTAGAAGAATGACGCTGCTCTCACTTATTTCTCTCCTCACTATAAGCAATACAAACAAAAAATGACCATAGATCCTATACAGTTGTTCTGATTTTAACCAAACCAAGTCAGGTCACTTGGGGATCAACCTTACATCTGCTCAAGTAAGATTAGGCTAGTGGGATAAAGGGTGTGGTCGCCACACCCAAAAATGCAAACAAATAATTTGAATGTTATGGTGGGTTTATTTTAATCCAATCACATTGAAACTCACCCAGTATAGAGTCCTGTGGGTCAGGATTGGCTAGTAGAAATGTCATCCCAAATAGGGGACACTACAGTCACCAGTTAAACATAACTATTTACAATAGTTTTTGACCTATTGCCATGATTGGTGTCAAATGATCTTCGTGGCCTTCAAATACGCTGTCACAAGGCACAAGGGCTTTCATAATCATCGTTTCCACCATTTCAAATTTGCTTTGTTAGACCGCTATTAGTACAATTTAAAAACAAGTGTTTAACAATTTCAAATGGTATGGCCGAAAGAGCCAGAAACATTAGTTAAACCGCTGCCTTGAAAAGGAGGTGGCCATGGTGCAGTCAAATGTTCACGACACCTACCTTTTTGGACTCTGCATGACGTTTGACATGAAAAATCACAAATTTAGGTACAATAAAGCTACATCCTATGACCACCAGAGGCTAAAGAGTGCACACAATGACTGACAAAACACAGGACATTGGAAGGACAATGTCATGCCATTTATTTAACAGCGAAAAGAGCAATGGTCCACAGTTTTAATTCTCCACCCTTTGCAGCCCTTTGCAGACCACAAACTTATCACTTTCAAACATTCAGTCATTTTAACTGTACTTGGCTTCCTTACTTGGAAAGAGCACTTGCTTCACATCCTTTCTTGTATGTCTCCTGCCTCTCTTTCCTTGTGTATTTATATGGGTTCTCTTAAAGTCAGTTAGCTTGATTGGCAATAGGGCTCAGCTCAGTCATTGGAGATCTGATGTTCCATTGGTCCCGTGTTCAGCTCACTACTTGCTTGCTTTAAGATATCTTACTGCAGCTGAAGTGGAACATTACATTTACATTATTACATAACATTACATCATTTTTTCAACTTATATAAATTTTGAATTGTATCAGTTGTCTCCGATTTTAAGGAGATGCCTAAGAAAGGAGTCTGGGAAATAGATATTTATATTTCTATATATTTATTTATAAATATATTAAATTATTACAAATTATATTTGTGTTTACGTGTGTGCGAGAGATAGGAAGGGAGGCGGTTGCTTATGATAATCCTTATCCCGCGCCTAGAAAAAAGGGGATACGGGAGCAAGTGACTTGGGCACTTTTCATCCGTGCGGAGGAATACACGGAGACAGAGTAGTGGTCCTCCCCTAACCCAGCCTTGCAGCTCAGTGGCAACTGTCCATTTCCTCTACACTTAGCATTAGCTAACAAGCAGTACCTGCGCAAACAGACATGGTGAGTATTCATTCGACTGTTTTGGGGATATGCATATTTGTGTAATTTATTTAAGTCCAAAATATGATCCTGCACTTGACAGGCTTTTTGTTCCAGCTCAAAATATGCAATTCATGCCCATTGCAGGGGCTCTGTATGAAATTGATTGTCAAGATTTTAGCTAGCTAGTTAGCAAGTAGGAAACAAGGGCGGGTAGGCGTAACGAACTGAATTTTATTCGTGTTTCTGTGACTAGTTCGATCATTCTTAAATAACCATCGATACTTGTACCATATTGGTTTGGATTTAGATTTTTTTTGTATCAACAAATTGCTGGTTACAAATGTTCATAAGATTGTTTTTTGCTAACGGCGAGCCGGTTGCCAGCTAATGTTAGTAGCCCCTGAGCATGAAGTACCATGGCTGTAATTTGGCATAGTATTAGGTCTGCACATGGACCAAACGAGTCATAACGCCATAAATCACACGAGGCCAAATCTGCGCTTGAGAATCAAATGAACGTATTTTTACATTGCGTCAACACACCCGGCACAATCCCCGATTTGCCCGGAATATTAACAATCTGAACATATTGATTGTTGATTTGGATTGTGATCAGGTGTGCTGGTAGTTCTATCGTCCACGGAAACACTGGTGCTTTGTTGTAATGTTCAGAAAAGAAGCCAAAATCCTCGCACTTTTGATCAGTGTCTGGCTATTATTCGGCAACTAACAGGAAACTTGAACAAAACCACAGACTGCAGATAACATCGACAAATATCCAGGAAAAAAATGATCATCGATGTACTTAAAGGGTGGTTTACTTTTTACAATCAAGGGTCGACTGACTTGTCATCTGGCATGGGAGTACTTTTTATTTATTTATTTTTAGCTTTGTTAAATCTATTCATGTATAATGATGTTAAGTGCTCCCTCACATTATTCAGCCGGAAAAACCTGTATGTTTACTAGGGTTAGGCGTTGGACAAACCAGCAATGTTTTGTCACTTGTTTAGTTTATTGGTTTACATGTTGGCAAATCATGAATGAAAAAACACAGAGTTTTGAGTCTGAAAGGGAGTAGTGTACTCATACATGTTTACCTGATTCACTTTGGTCAGTTGGACATAATTACGAAATACCTTTCAAAGGTTGCACACAAACTTTTGTTTTGTGAAAAGAAAATTTGACCCATCACAATTTAATTGACAGTGATCAACTTGGCATGACAAGCCGCTGACCAGGGGCCAGATGAATAAACAGCACTGCATAAAGAAATGCCTTCAGAAACACGTGTAATTGGGTTTCCACGCAGAATTCCAGATGCGTGTATCTACGCACCCTAGACACCACGTGTCAGTGTGGCTGGGAGCGTGAAGGACAGAGAGAGATAGTGATGTAAAAAGAGCCCAAACGATCAAACTTTTTGCCACTGAGTAGTGAACAAGCAGGCACCGTGTGTGGCTCACTCCATTGTTTTCCTCTGGAGATGGCGGTGCGGCAATTCCAGGCAGGGGAGGGGCCCTTGCGCCGGGCCGCACGGCACGTCGCCCCACCCCAGAGGGGACTCGCTTCACTTTTTTAAAATTGTTTTTAGGTGTGGCCGATTTTTGTTGTGCGTTTTTGAAAGTTGCATCTCAAGTGTGAACGCACCGAGGCAGCAGCTGCAACTGCCATATAGCCGTGCTGCTGTCAGGATGTATAGCATATCGCAAAGGAATACTTTTTGCTTTTACTTGTTGAAAATGACAGTGTTTTGTACTTGTAGAAAATGTGAGGCCGCGGAGTACTTCGACCGCTACTCTCATGAGTTTATCAACTTTTGGCATTAAGTTGATCGGATACTTCATGTCTGTGGGTTTTGAGAAGCGGTAGCAAGGTCTCCTTTTTATGTAAGGAGGACACAAAGACTTTTGACCGACTTTGGGGTTGAGAATGCGTAGGCCTAAGCTACGTTTACTTTTAGACTGGACTTGGTCGGACCCCCCGCTGTCCACAGACGTAGGCTTGGTGGGGAAAAACAGAATCACGGTCCTCTACCACAGGGGTGGGCAAACTACAGCCCGCGGGCCACATACAGTTGTGCGCGTTTGCATGTTGGCAATACAGAAATCATATAAAAAATATAAGGAAGAAAGGGCAAAAAGTGCATTCAGTGAGCATTTGGGGAATTTATGTAATGCATGCCTTTACAGGTATTTTATGGAAGTTGGTGGCCCGGCCCAGCTATCAAATTTAAAAATCATTGTGGCCCCTGAGCCAAAAAGTCCCACCCCTGCTCTACCATCATGAAGTGATCTCAGCTCGTTCAGTGTAAAATATCAGTCTTTTTGTTCTTTTCATGCATTTGAATAGCGCTAGTTCACATTGTGCAAAGTTCACTGAAACTTGCAAAACCTGCAAAGCACCTTTTTTTTTGTTTAATGATAATTTGAAGTACTCTC
>OMNS01033140.1:0-12830 GCA_900303225.1 Laemonema laureysi | reverse complement strand
GCTGCTGCTGCGACCACAAGTCCTGGCATGGGATAGTCCTCCCCGGCCACGCCCCCTTTTCACTCTTTCCTCCCGTCCCTTTCTTTCTCTGTAGTCTCTCTCTCTCTCTCTCTCTCTCTCTCTCTCTCTCTCTCGTAAATTATCCATCACAGCACTAGGTCTATATTACAATGTATTTTACTGACTATACTGACTATATTTAGGCTAGGCCTACATGACGTGGAACTAAAGTGAAGCCTCATAACATATGAAAATGGCATTCGTTTATAAGCAGGAGGACAAGTAGGCCCGAAGGCCTCCAACATCATGTTGTTAATGAACGGCTGTAATGAATGCTGCTTGGTTACATAACAGCCATTAGTTTGGGATGCAGCCCATAATGTTTTACTTTGTCTAAACCTGTAGCCATTCCTAACCACTAGTAAATATTTAATTTCGTGTAGTCCATTACAATATATCAGAATGATATCGCTGTGAATTGACTAATGGATAATTAGCCTTTTGGAATGGTTGTGCTCAATTCATTCTTTAAATAGTGTGAAACTTGTTGTTTGAAGTAGTATAAATGTAGGGAGAAATGTATCAGCTGATATTAAAATAGAAATAGCCTATATTTTACATTACATGTGTGGTATGAAAGTCTAACGCAAGCTTTTTTTTTGGTCGATGCAAGAGGGGCATTGTGTCGCTTCAGGCAGGCCTCCAAATGAATTATTGACAGTTAGCACCATCTATAGGTAGAAATATGCATTTAATTGTAGGCAACAGTGCCGATCAGTGTATACCCGGCTGTATATCGTAGCTATCTATGTAAATCAATTTCAGATAACCTGGGCGTAAAAAGAAAGAAAGAAAGAAAGAAAGAAAGAAAGAAAGAAAGAAATAAATAAATAAATAAATAAATAAATAACCCAAATGCGAATTTCTGTTAATAAATCTTTAATTTTCTTTATGCAAGTTTTAATAAAGTATTTTAAAGATGGACTATTGCTTTTTCATAAATTTGAAGACAAACTTCAACAGTTGTGAGTAGTATCAAAAGTAGTATCTAAGTAGACTTAATGTGATTGAATAATTGTTATTGCTAGATAGCTGGCAGTTTAAAGATTTGCATAAAAATAACAAAACGCTACCAGAAATGTGTAATTTAGTCCTACAGTACATAACAAAAACAATTGTGTGTTACAATAGCATGAACATCGTTGCCCTAATATTTAAACACCAAACAAACAATCAAACCCAAGTTTAAAATAACAGAAACAGTGACAGCTTTCAGGATTATAAAATTAAAAAAAAGATACAATAGAGCAAAAAGATAAACCCAAGATTGCCCAACTTTTATTTTAACACTACTTAGCAAAAAGCATATTTAAAACATGAAAATCTACTCAAATGATATTGCAACTACAGATAACAATCTCTTAGATGACTTCTCACCATCACCTATGTCTGATCTTGCATATTAAGAGACGGAGTTAGAGCTGAATGATTTATTGACAGAAGAGAAACTGTAGGAGTATGAAGAGGAGTAATCCACACTGCCCCTACGGGATCCACTCCTGGAGCTGGCCCGAGAGCCCGGCCTGGACCCGGAGCGAGAACCTGGGTTGGACACGTTGTATGGGCTACTGATCCCCTTGGTGGATATGGAGGTGGCTTGGAGCATCTTCATGCCGTTGCTCTCCTCCACCATGCAGCCATCCATAGCCTGCTTGTAGGAGATCTTCAGCTTGGTTTTGGGGCAGGTCAGGTTCTTCTGATGGTTCCGTGTATCCTGAAGCTTCTGGGCTTCTCGGCCATCGAGCCACTTCCTACGAATAGCCTCTTCGATGGAGACACGCCGCCCAGAGCCAGGCTCCAGCAAGCCACCTGTCAGGTACTGGAACTCTAAAAATCTTTGGCCAGCTTCGTAAGGCAGCCATTTCTCCTTCATGGCCTCGGCTGCTGACATCTTTCTCTTGGTCTTCACGTCCTCAAAGCCGTTGTAGGCCTTCTGGGAGGCCTTCAGCTTAGAAGCCATGTCATCATCAATGATGGTCTGATGGACTGCATCCTGAAGAGAAAGTCTCTGGCCAGTGGAAGGGTTGATAATCCCCCCTGTGCTGGCCTGAGCCTCCAGCAGCCTCTGTGCCGTGATGGCATCGACTATGCCTCTTTTCAAGCCCTCTAAAATGGTGATCTTCTCCAGGGTCTCGGTGTCAAATATGGCTCCCACGGGGCTCAGGTCATCAAATGTCTCAGGCGGAGAGAGGGTGATGGAGATGCTGTTGAAGCGCTGGCGGACTTTAGGGGAGGAAGGCGTGGCCTGGGTGGGGCTGCTACAGGTGACCATATCATCAACGGTGCTGGCTGTGATAGTCATCTCGGTGCTACTGCTTTTGTGAGTAATGAGGTCAGCAAACTCAGTCAGGGTGAATTTTCCAGCGCGGTACTGGTCAAGGGTGCCTTGGTCAATGACACCACGTTCTATGCAGTCATGGATGTCATACTGGGTGCCAGTTTTCTTATCCACCAATACCACGCGAATGGCACCATTTGCTCCCTTGACTGTGATCTCCTCCCACTCGCACTCCTGCTCCGACAAGTCAAGGAAGGTGTCGTAGTCAATGAGCTCGCGGTGATACGCCTCCCTCACGGACATCTCCAACCCTGTGTCTGGGTCCACAATCACCACCCGTCTCTTTCGGAGCACATTGGAGCGGCTCTCCTTAGTTTCCTTGGCCTTGCTCTTGTCCTTCAGTGCCAGAAGCACTAGACCCGTTTTGGGATCTGTTATGCACCTGTCCTTCAGCTGAAGATATGTCAAGTTATCCTTGTTGTTGGGGTCAAAGAAACCTTTAGTGTCATCTCCTTCATAGGTTAAGATCTCGTTCATCTCTTTGTTGAAGTAGCCCCTTTTGTATGCCACGTCAACATCAATGCGATGGCTCTCATTCGGGTCAATAATTCCACCACTTGCAATTTGTGCCTCCAGCAGACGAATCCCATGGCCTTTTTCAATGAGATCTTTGTCAATGGCCTGGAAAAGGGAGATTTTTTTCCCAGTAGCTGGATCTGTGTATCCAATGACAGCCTTCTCAGCAGAAAGCAGCTTATTTTTGAACTCACTCCCAACTACACCTCTCTTAACTGCCTCATCCACTGTCAGGAAAGCATTGTTGACCGGATCGATCATGAAACCAGAGGCAGCCTGGGCCTCAAGAAGCTCGAGGGTAGTCCCTCTCATGATCAAGCCTTCTTTCATGGCCATGTAGAAGGGCATGGTTCTGTCTTTGGCCTCATCATAGATCCCTGCAATGCAGGTAGAGCCGTAAAGGTAGTTCTTAAGCCTGTCCTCAATATCTTGGCTAGTGAGGGTGCCCTGGTTAATTTTCTGCAGGTCAGTTTCATCCAGAAGCTGAGACTCAACCAACTCTTTGATGGAAACTTCACCACGAAGGCCCTTCACAGTCATGGAAGTTTCTTGGCCAGGGAACAATAGCAAACCAGAGACAGGATCGATTTTACACTTCAACTTCAAGTCATTATAGCTTATCTTCTCCCCTGAAGTTGGATCCAGGTAACAGGCAGGTTTCTTGTTCAGAGCCATGTAGAGGTCCTCGTCAATAAGGTTGCGGTCCAAAGCCAGATCTTTGGCCAGGAACACGCTAAGCACTGGGTCCAAGATGCCGCCAACAGACTCCTGAGCCTGCAGCAAACGAATTGCAGTTTGCTTGTCAATGCGACCCTGTTTTAGAACCTGACCCACAGACAACAACTTGCCACTGTATGGATCTTTGAATCCTGCGCTGGCTGCTTCAGCTGTCAGCAAGACATCTCTATCTTCTGTATCTACAATTCCTCTGGAGCAGGCAGTATCCACAGGCATCTTTTCATTGAATGCTGGGTCCACGATATAACCAGTTGCAGCTTGGGCCTCCAGTAGCATCAGGGCACTCTCTGAGCTGAGTAGATTTTTGTTTTTGGCTTCTGTGAAGGGCATTTTGCCCTGAGAACCTTTTGTCATGCCAGAAATGACACCAGTACCCTTCAGACTGAGCTGGATGTCCACGGCCACCTCGTCTACCGTCTTCCTGCCCATGAGAAGCTGCTCTAGGGTGGATTTGCTGATTATACCGCAGTCGCAGAGCTGGTGGGCTGTAACTTTACGGCGTACTCCGTCAAACAACAACTTGGATGGATCTATTGTTGAGACCTTCTCATCTGTCTGGGTTTGTCTGCTTAGGGCGGCCGGCCTCTGTTGCAGCATCATTATCTCTCTCTCCAGTGTGTCTCTCTTGAGAGACAGTTCCTTGGCCTCCTTTTCAGAGATCAGCAGCTGACTCTTGTACCTCTCCTCGATGCTCCTCAGCTCCCTCTTCAGCCTCTCCACCTCAATCTTCAGGGAGCTTCTCTCTCGATCAGCCCTGTCCCGGTCAGAATCACACTGCCTCTTCTCGCTGTCCTTTAGCTCAAACTGGCTCTTGAAATAGGCCAGATCTTTGCGTACAGAAGTGTTTTCATCCATCAGGCGCTGCTTGTTGCGAAGCTCTGTCTCCAGTGAGAGTTTGATTCGGCTGAGCTCCTCCTCAATGCGCTGCTGGCGGATTTTGTCTTGCTCCAGCATTTTCATCTTGGTCAGCAGGCCATCCTTCTCTTGCTTCAGCTCAGTGAAGCTGCTTTTGGATTCATGAATCATCATCGATGTCTGTGGAAGCAAAAAACAATAATATATTAGAATATAATTAATTAATTAATTAATTAAAATGACTTTAAATTCCCAATTCCCTTGTATAAAGGGTGGCGTAGCAAACTAGCATATGCCCAAAGTTACGAATAATTTTGGAATACAAAAACAATCATGCAATAACAAACAACAAACAACAAATACAACAGGACATGAACATAATGTTTTGCATTAGTATTATGCATTAGTATGCAGTGCAGCATGTGATGATTTATTTAACGAAGTGCAGTTAATCTTTGCACAAAGGCCCAGCATATTCCAAGAGGGTGACCGACAATGAATCAGATTTTGAATCAAGAAAGCGAACGATGAAAGCATCCATAATTCCTAATCCCGTCATGCAAGAGAAAACAAAACTAGTTAAAAAAACTAGCATTATTCCTCAGCGCAAAAATACCTCTATGGATTGCTTTTGGATTTTGTCTATTTCCAACTTAAGCTTTTCTCTCTCCTTGGTCAGGTCATTGATGAAAGCCTCCAGTTCCATGGTCTTCTTGCTGCTGCTCTGGAGCTGTAAATGTAAAGCTGTGATCTGAGTGCGACTCTCTTCATCTACACTCTCCTTGTTTGACCTCAGATCGTCTCTTTCCTGCTTTGACGTCCGCAGCTCCTCTTCCAGTCTCAGTCGCTCTTTCGTGATGTTCTGCGTCTGGGACTTCAGCCTCTCGACCTCCGCAGTGTTTTCGTTCAGCAGGCGGCTTTTCTCTTCGTTGGTCTTGTACAGGCTCTCGCATCGCTGATTGAGCTCGTGGCTACGGGCCTGTTCCTGCAGTAGCTGCTGCTTGACTTTCTTGAGCTCTTCCGCCATCTGGTTCAGTTTGTCGGTGGTGAGCCTCAGGTCCCGGACACTCTTGTCCAGGGCCTCCTGGATGGCCCTGATGTCCATGTCATGTCTCCTCTCACAATTGGACGCTTCCTCCTGAATGCTTCGCAGGCTGGCAATGGTAGTGGTGTGCTCTCGGCAGGCATTTGTCACCTTTTCAAGCTCGGCTTCGAGCCTCTTCCTGCGGGTGAACTCCTCCTGGGAGGTCTTCTTCTGCTTCTCCAGCTGGGACTCCATAGCGTCCAGTGAGCACTGCAATTCCTGGGTATGGTTCTGCAGCCTTGCAGCACTCTGCTCAGCTTTGGTTTTTGAACTGGTCTGTTTCTCCAGCTGCAAGTGGATGACAGATCTCTCCTTCTCAGATGTTTGGAGCTTGTTCATAGCCTCAAGGTAAGCCGTGTTTTTCATCTGAAGCTCTGTCTGGACCTTCCTCAACTGACTGATCTCCATCTCAAAGCTTCTCCTCTTCCTCTCTTCCTCCTCCAAGTTCTGCTTGAGGAGGCTGAGCTTCCTGGACTTCTCCTGGTTGATGTTATTAGCCTCCTTTAACCTGAGGTCATCCTCTCCACTCCTCTGGACCAGGGATCTCAGCTGAACCTCCAGCTCGCTACGCCTCTTTAGCTCCTCAGTCATCAAGGACCTCTGCTGGTGGGCCTCCTTTTCCGCTCTGTTCTTCTGCTCGTCTCTCTGGGCTATGGACAGCCTGAGTCTCCTCAACTCCTCCTCTAGATCCATCTTCTCCTCCGTGAGTCGCTCACAAACTAATTTGACCCCGGCCACGTCTTCCTCTCTTTGTTGTGAAGACTTCTGCACGGAGGTCTTGGTGACGTGGATCTCGGTCTCGAAGGTCTGTTTGAGTTGACTAACTTCCTGGTTGTGCTGCGTTCTTACCTTTGATATCTCTGACTCTGCCCCGCGGCGTCGTGACGCCTCCTCCTCCAGCAGTATCCTCAGCCTTTCTAGTTCACGTTCCTTGTCTTTCACCAACTTCTCTAGGTCAATCTTTGACCAGTTCAGCTCCTCCAGCTCCTTCTGCCTGCGGCGCACGGCAGACTCATACTCCTCCTGCTGACTGGTGTAACGTTCTTCGGCCAGCCTCCTCTTGCGGATCTCTTCATCCAGCTGGTACGTGAGGCGGGACAGCCTGTCATTGAGATCCTTCAGCTGGCTTTGGGTGCTGTCCAGGCTCTCCTTGGTCGCGTTGGCCTGGATCACTGTGGTCATCTTCACCTCTTCCATAGAGAGGAGTTTCTCCTTGGACTGACTGAGCTCCAGCTTATAACGAGCCAGTGCGTCCTCCAGAGACTGGTTCTTCTTGTTGCGGTCCTGAAAGGTATCTTTCAGACGTCTCAGTTCTTCCTCCAGCAGCTCGATCTTGGTGTTCCTCATCTGGTGGGGTCATAAAGTGGAGCGAGTCAATACAGGCGTTGTTTCATCAAACTAATTTATTTCTCTATTAAGCCATTGTGTGCAATTATATATTTTTGTCACATTTTATTTCTTTCAAGACTTGGAATGAGAATAAATACTTGACATAAGGAGTATGAATAAGCCTTACCTTCAGCTCTTCCATATTCTTGAGCATCTCTCCGAGAAACTTTTGGTAGTCACCGGAGCGGGTCAGAAGTTCAATGTAGTTTGCGTGAAGGTCTGTCGCCTAATAAAAAAAACACCATCGGAAGATAAAATAATGACGATGTTCAAATATTAAAGTGTACAGTGCAGCAATTTAAAAGTCAATGAACAGCTTATTCATTGGTGATTGCAGTACCCAAAAAATCAACAGTGTTTCAACTCAACACATCTTACTAGCAAACACAGAATACGACAGATAATACACATGACATTTGGTCAATTCTTATAACTTAATAACCCCCTTGAGGATGGATAACAGTAAACTGACGCTGGATCGACGGAGCTCCTACCTCTTGCCTGACCACAGTGGCAGGAGACTTCAGCACTGTTCTCTTGATGGGGATGTTGAGCAATGTCTCCAGACCTGCACTGTAAGAGGCCAGCTGTAGCTCATAGTCCTGCAGAGACACAACAAGGGATATATATGTAGTTACACACAAGTACAGGTCAGTAGCATCACGACAAACGTATATCAATACATATGTAGTGTACAGCTTGTGTGTATATCGATACTAACCTTAATGGAAGTCGCGCACGTCTCTGCGTCCTTCTGGACGTCTTCCACTTTCTCTAGCTTTCCTTTGATTTCATTGTGAAGTGCCTGCGCGGAAACAGCACACAGCCATTAGGACGGAGTAATGCTCGCTGATGTCACACTAAGCGTATCCGTTTCCTCTTAGCCCGACTAGATGTTCATGCTTATCTTACTTACAGCAATGTCCAGGTACATTGGCAGTAAGGGAGGCAGCCCCATCTCTACACATTTTGGTCTTTCAAGGGGATTCCATTTGCCAGTTACATTGTGAGCTTCGTCTTGGCCGATTTGGTGCCGTTAATGACAAGCATAATATACATACAGGGACATCTTCTAATATCTGGTCATTGATCTCCTAGTATTTTAGTTTTATGGTAAAAATTTTTTAATCTTTAACTAGAACTGCATGTACATATAAAATATGTATGTAAAATATTTAAATAAATAAATAAATAAATAAATAAATAAATACATAATAACTGTAAAGGTGGATGTTTTCAATGCACCAGCCTGTGGGATTCAGCGTGACGGTGTTGGGACTAAAACAACATGCCTTCTGTTGGTTGAGGTAGTCCATCAGAGTCTGGATGTCGGTGAACTTGACCGTCTGTAGGCCGTCCTGTCGCTTCCGGGAATTGTCCATCCATGTCTCCAGGCTACCGCTGGACTGCTGGTAATGTCTCAGCTGTTTCTCCTGCTTCTCCAGGTCCCACATTCTGAGGGGTGAGGAGGAAAGAGTGGGAGGAACGGGAAAGGAAGGAAGGAGTGGGTGGTGGAATGGTGGAGTATTTTTAGGGCTCTTTCTTACTGGAAAAAGGGTTAGATGGGTTATGATGTAGATACGCAGGTGGCCATCCAGGATGTGGCCGCATAGCAACGCTATACATGTTGTTCAAGGGTTTATGTGGAATTATTAGTGTTTATTTTTGTGTGTAGCTGTTTATGCTATTCCATCTCGTGGTGTCCATCTTGTTACTATTCTATACTATCCTATAATAATAATTAGATACAAATAATTAAATAATTAAATAACAATAATAATAATCATTAAATAATAACCATAACAATTAAACAACAACGTGAATTATGAATGTTAATTATCATATTGTATTATTCTTATTATTATTCTTATTGTTATTCTTATTGTTGTTCTTGTTCTTGTTATTAAATTATGAAATGTATAACTTACCTGCTGTCAATCTGGGTCTGAATGCGACGCCAGCGGTCTGTCAGTTGGCCCACCTGCTCCGAGTATTTGGACAGATCCACGTCACACTTGTGGAAGTTCTGGGAGATCTGGCCGTTGTACTGCACCGCTGAGGACAGCTCAGAGTCCATCGCAGAGAGAAGCTCCCTCTTCTGATCCAGGTCCAGCCTCATTTGCTGTTTGGCCATATGAAGAACAGTGCAATTCAAAACACACATACTGTCACCCTGCCAGCTTTCATCTACATGACTAAAGCATATGATGCTTTCACAGTACAATATCATCATGAGTGGGAAATAGAAAACAGCTACATTAAATAATATATAATGATAATAATACCGCAATAAACCCAAAAATACCCCCACCATTATTAAAAATTGGATTACACATCATCTTATCGGAGTTGGATAATAATAATAGCTACAGTAGCATCGTAGCATTTCAGAATCTGCAGAGCATTAAAACACAAACCTTAAGGGTGTTTCGATATTCCTCCACCTCGCGAAGGTCCAGGGAGGTGGTGTCTTTCTCCGTCAGCAGCGCCTCGTGCACCTTGATCACATCCTCGGCCTGGGTCAGGTTCTTCAGCATGTCTTTCACAGAGGACAGCCTGCGCACAACACACGACGAAATGACAATAAATAACACAACAAGCAAGTTACATTGCGTTCAGTACATAGAGGTTGAGATCACACAGAAAACCACACTTCAAACAGGAACTCATCTAATCTATCTATCAATGTAATTCTTAAGCCCAAAGCACACAGAGAGCCAAATGTGCTTCATATTTATAGCGCAACTGTAATGGGAATCTTAACATAATGCGCTACAATGCTTCATGTAATGTCAACTAAAACTACTTGCGTTTCAACTGGCAGTTCCCACCAATGGCCATTATGCTAACATTGAAACACTGTTGCTATGCTGTTTAGCCAGAACACAAATGTAGTGGGGCTGCATTTTGTCTTGGTACGGGACTCAAGTCTATTTTGGACCCAAAAATTCAGACACATTATTTTGCATCTGTTCCGACACGGACCTGTGCTCCGCCTGCAAAAAAAAGACTGCAAAAAGGTGGATGACTTCACCTGTTGAAGTAGGCGTTGTTCAGGCCTTGCAGATCCCCGATCCTCAGGTTGATGTAGTCCAGCTGAGAGCGCAGGTACTTGGCCTGCTCCGAGTCGACGGGGATCCCGTCGAGCTGCTTCAGGATCCTCTCTCTCAGACGGATGTACTCGTCGCGGAGGGAGTCCAGGTCCTTGCTCAACAACTGGACGACAGCAGCACATAGAATGAAGCATTTTTTTCATTCAAACAAGAACACTTGCTGTTTGGTGGTATCATTCATACTATGAATGTGGACTGTGGTAAAAGACTGCATGGAATCATTTGATTTGACGACGGCCGATGCCATTGGACGGACATATTTTGAACCAAAAACGCGATGCAATACAATGAGTGTGAGGTGGCCCTTGGCAAACCCTTGGCAATGTTTACGCTATGCTCTACCAACTGAGCCACACTGAGGTTCTCACATCATGTATTAATTAATTAACTAATGAATCATTGTCTCTGTTGGGAGTCCAGCAGGCCACTACTGGGACACGGAGAGGTGTGTGCTGCTGGCTACATACCTGCAGCTTCTGGAGGTGCTGGGTGCACTCGCGCACCCCATTTTCCCCCAGGGGCAAGTGGAGATGGTAGGTGAGGCTGGTCTCGGTCACCTCCAGCCTCCGGCGCAGGGCATTGAGGTCGTTGAGCAGGGTCAGGCTGAGGGTGCTGGTGGCAGGGGGCTGGGAGGTAATCTTGGTGATGTTGGTTTTCGTGATTTTGGTCGTTTCCGATTTGATGGGATCCGGCTTGGGGGGTTCTGGCTTTGGGGCCGGCTCCTTCATCAACACGGTGACCACTTTAGTAGGGGGCGGAGCTGACCACGCGAATGGGGAATCTCAATTAATCATCATCAAGTCTTCATCATCAGCTTCAGTCAACAAGTAAGAGTACATAGAGTACATTTTTTTCCAATTTCGCTAGCTACTCTAGCGTTGCGATGATACTCACTGTAAGCGGGCAGCTGGACAATGAGGCCGTCGTAGTGGTTCTGGGCGAAGGCAAACTGGCCCTTGATGTTCTTCTTATCGTCCTCGCCGAAGAGCTCGGAGCCCTGGCTGGTCCGCAGGAACTCCTGGTAGTGGGTCTCCAGCCGCTTGATCACACTGCGGTACTCTTCCGGACGCATTTTGGACAGCTAAGAAGGGCGAGAGAGAGAGGCAAGAGCCGGGTTAGAGCGACAAAGTAATTTAGCATTTAGCAGATGCTTTTTATCATTTACACGAACGACATAGTAGCGTAGTCGTTTCAAGGTGTATGTGGTTGTGACAGTAATCATTCAGTGTGGTAATCGTGACTGTTGTTGTCTTAAAAGAAAATGAGTGAGAAAAATCGAACTCACCATGCTGAGACTGAGTGAGTTGATGAAGTTGATGTCTTTGACACAGTACTGCCAGGACATCAGACTCTTGATGTTGATGTAGAGCTGGTTCCAGATGCCCATGATGGCTTCATAATACTGTTCATTCCTGGAAGAAAAAAGACAAGAAACATCGCCACATTAACAACTGTGTGTCTCATACTTCACACACTGCACTTCTCACTCAAAGTGTGCAACTTTCACTGGTGTGTGTGTGTGTGTGTGTGTGCGTGTGTGTACAAGGCAGAATATTAGTACAGTGTGTATGTGGCTATTTGATAACAATCTTTTTCTATAACCATCTATTAATTCAATTAAATATATGAAATAATATTCAATGTTCAAGACCTAGTTAGAACAAGCTGTTGTGTCCGCTCAGCATTCAAACAACAAGAGAATGTTCGTGCTCCTTATTCTCGCCACGCATTAAGAAATGAACAAAATCTTCTACGCTCACGAAAACAGAAAAGGACATCGAACTTTACAAATCATGACTACCATGGTGTTTGATTGTCTGAACTAATGACATGCCTTTGGATAACTTCTCCTCTAACCTTCTCATCTTTGCCCTGACAAAGATCTCAAGGTGATGGAAACGTCAGCGTTGTTTTTATCAGGGGGAAAATCAACACCTTGGGAACTACGCTACTCTTTCATGCTTTGCGGAGAACAGTTTGTGTTTGAGGACGTATGACCTTCCATTCATTCTGACGGCGAGGTTTCTTTGTTTGTTCTTCCTATCCTTCCACGAACACAAAACAAACAACACCATCGTTTCCCTGCGTAGCTTCCTCCTTACTTGTTGGCCAGGCCAATACTGAGGGGGTTGGGTGGAGGGATGAGCAGACACACGGAGGGTATGAGCATGTCCAGGCCCCCCGGGCCCGTCACCAGCCACTTGCTACGCTGGGAGTTATCCTTCAGGATGCCCTCGTTGTCCTTCAGAATGCTCTTCTGTAAACACACACACACACACACACACATATATAAGTTTTATTATATTCTATGCAATATCATATCTGCAAATGTCTTACTGACTAGGGCTGGGTGATGGTATAATGGAATAATGTACAATGTCCTGATAAACCTATGACATGCTAATATGGATATAGCTAACCCTATGTTTTTATGCTACATAGAACTCTGTTTTATGTAGTCATCGTAAAAGGTCATAAAAGGTTTATGAAAGGTCAACGCATTGGCTTCTACTGATTATATTATATTAACTACAGTACATTTATTGTCTAGCCCCAGTATGTAGCAGCAAGTTACAGTACATACGTGTGTGTGTGTGTGTGTGTGTGTGTGTGTGTGTGTGTGTGTGTGTGTGTGTGTGTGCGTGTGTGTGTGTGTTTGTGTGTATATGTGTGTGTGTGTGTGTGTGTGTGTGTGTTGGAGAATGTGTTCATATGACTGCCCCCCTGTGAAAGTGGA
>OMNS01033137.1:0-10741 GCA_900303225.1 Laemonema laureysi | reverse complement strand
GAGCATGACCTGCTGATACCCAATAAATATCAATCAACAGTCAACGACACGTCCGTTTCTTAAAATAGCCCACGTCATACACGACACGCATGACAACTGCATTAGGCTCAGCTGCACACTTGGCATGTACATTACATTACATTACATTACAGTCATTTAGCAGACGCTTTTATCCAAAGCGACTTACAATAAGTGCATTCAACATCGGTAGGCAAGACAACTAGTTACCAGAAATCATAAGAGCACAGACAAGCCTAGATGCCTACATGTCCTGTAAAACTCAAAAGGTACAGTCTTTGGTCATCATCATATGTAGCTAATTATACCTTACAACTACACTGTTATTGTTTCATTCACACAAATGATGGCCAACTTCCAAATTAAACTACAGCCAAAGTAAACACCCAATTACCATATTGACACTTCAACCCTTTTTTACTGGAAGACTGGGATGCCTTCATCTCAGCTTTCTAACCAGACTCTCTGACTACCAGCAGTAAGATGACAGCAACCTAAGTGATCTTGGCCTATCTCACAAAAGAAAAATGGGGCTTCCAAAATATCTCTCTCTCTATAACTGTAGATGGAAGAGCAAACATGTTCTACTAGGTGCCAGAACCAGTGTGGCACCACTGCCGTGAAGAACACACAAGGCAATTGAAAATTGAGTCCTTTCAATGACAGCATGACTACATTAACAACGGTTTCTCTGCCTACGGCTATAGGTTATGTTTATGCATCATACAAGTCACATGCGGAACTGCTGAAAATACGTTTCAATTAACAAACAGTAGGCTTTGGCGATTCTTGTTTTACGTATATACACACATATAGGGCCGAATGTCTGAATCCTAAAAATGGACTAGCCTGCAATGTAAAGTCGAACATGGCCCCCACAAGTGGGGTCAATTCCTAAAATAACCATAGTCGCTTGCAAGAGCCGCCAACAAGGGATTTAGAATTGCATTCCGATATAATTCGACCATATGCATTGGCGAGCACACTCGGCTCTGGCTGTCAGTGGGTCGTCCATTGGAAGCAAGGTGAATTCTTGCTTGGTGACAGCAGGTAACTGAAACTGCAGCAACGGCTAGTGACGTAGAAGAGACAGCTAGGCCTAATGGTCAATGTGGAAAGCTGTTTACTGCAGTTACACATTTCATAAAATGTGCAAACTTGGCATTGGCGTATTCAAGGAAGCTAACTATATTAACTGTTGTAGGCAGCCCAATGTAAGCACAAATGCAGACAAAATGCCACCCTGAAACGCAATGAGTGCAAGCTTGCTATCATCCGCTAGCTTAGCCGGGTTAGCAGTAAGGGCTCGAAAAATAAGAGTTCAACACATCCCCGCGAAGAAACACTCACATGTTACGATCGGCTTGTTTTCCATTGTATAAATTATCGGCTTTTCTTCTTGGGGCTCCATGTGTGTTAGCGATAGCCCCCCATGAAAATGACATCCAAACGCAGCCTTGTTATTAATAAGTGCTTATGTATGCAGTTGTGTTGAATCGGTGGGGCCTGTGAGCACCTTGCACTTCCTGGAACACCTCGACACGCAGCACGCAAACACTGCGTCGTTAAAGGGAAAGGACGATGGGTTTTGGGCATAGGTTTTGGTGCAGCAATAAACTATCATACCCACAGCCACAGCTAGTTTGTTGTTTTTCTCTGGGAATGTGGAAACAATGTCTTAAATAAGTGATGGACTGCTTAAAGTACACAGCATATACGTAGTTTTGTTACAGGGGCATGACGGTCTTTTTTCTACAAACAGCCTCGCTGTAACCTGGTGGGCATTAAAATTCACAGATGCAAACCACACGTTTTTTCTGCACATTTGGCTTTGCTACAATTAGATTGTAAGAACGCTTTGGAAAAAACAATACAGCCAAATATAATATCATATATTTATTTAATGATAAGGCCTTCTAGTGAGCAAATACCTAATGGCGTAATAAAAGTCTAGATGATTATTGTGTTCATCCGTGTTTTATTATTAAAAATACAAGGAATGCAATCATGACTACTTTTAATATTTCACTTTTATCCATTATACTATCATTTTTTTCCCCATTGCCTTTTTAGTTTTTACTTTTAGCATCATGGTTCGACTTCTTTGTTGGTTCTTTCTCACTCTGACTGTTAAGTGTATCTCCATCTGCTTTTGTGACTCCATCATCGTTTGTATTTTCTTTCTTCTCCTCACTGCCCTGACCATCATTTGCTACTTCATCCAGGCCCTCCACCATTCTATCCAAACCTTGCTCTCCTGTCTCTTCCTTTGTGCTTTGGCTCCTCTCTCCATCTCCCTCTTTGCCCTCATTGTCACCATGCCCCTGCCCCTCGGCGACCTCCTCCTCCTCTCCCTTGGCCTCTTCTCGCTCCCAGTCCCCCTCCCCTCCCGCCACCTCCCCTCTCCTCTCCTCTCCTCCGCACCCATCCATCTCCCCATCTCCTTCCCCTTCTCCACCCAGCTCCTCCAGGGGCAGGTTGTCCATCTCCTCCAGCTCCAGCTCCAGCAGCTCCACCCTGGACTGCATCTTGCGGTTGCTGGACTCCAGCTCCATCATGAGCCGCGCCAGCTTGGTCTGCAGCGTGTCCAGGTTGCCCTCCAGCCTATCCAGCTTGATCTCCACCTTCTCTGCCTTCGTCTGCTGGCCCTCGGTGGACTCGTCTAGAATGCCCATCTTGGTGAGGATCTGTCTGCCCTTCTCCTCCAAGAGACGCTTGGCAGCGGGGAACTCAGACAGCACCACCCCCAGGTCCTCCTTGGACAGGCTGAACAGGTCAGAGTGGCCGATGCTACGGATGTTGGCAGTGCGGCGATTGCCTGATTTATTACCTGCAGAAGACCAATGGAAACTCTTGTAAATATGCAACTTGATGGATGGTTGTGTGCGCTGTGGTGTGTGTGTGAGTGTGAGTGTGAGTGTGTGTGTGTAAATACAACGTCTTTTCAGAGTTCACTTAATTACTTCAACCCAAATCTGTACGCTTAGCACAATTCACATGAACATTCTTACCTTTAATGTTAAGAATGCTAATTTCCCCAAAGAAGTTCCCATCGCTGAGCACAGCGTACTGTGTGACTCCGTCGTCTGCCACCACGGCCAGTTTGCCCTCTTTAATGATATACATTTCGTGGCCAACATCTCCTTTCTTGCAAACATACTCCCCTGGACTGTACACCTGCAGGTCACAGTCATGGACATGGAATCAGAGCATTGATTAAGCCTTCATGGTGAACCAAAAATGGATCCATCATTCATCCAACAATGTATCATCAAAACAACACATTAACCTATTTTATTAGAGGTAATAATAGTGTCACTCAGGTGATTTGATCTGATTCACTCAATTAATTCTACTGAAGGCAGTTGTGCATAAAGTAAACTACTACTCTTACTACTACATGGATGGATATTTTCATTCATCATTTGACCTCTGACCTGTGGTGTGAGTTTCAGCACAAGCTCCTCCAGCAGGCTCTTCTCACAGCTCTGGAAGATGGTGACCTTGGAGAGGGTGGGAAGGTGAACGCTGACCGCGATCTCCGTCTGCAGCTGAACGGGCAGCTGTTTGAGGATCTCGTTCTCCCGCGTGATCTTCTTGTTGATGTACAGGTGCTGGTACCAGTCGCTGACGCGCTTTCGCAGGTCCTTGCTGATGTGCCGGCTGCGCAGGTACCCCTTCACCTAAAACGATAGCAACGACAATGAGAAGTTGCTCATGTTTAGGCGTACTTTATTTATTTAACAGTGTAAACGTCTAGCCCACTCACCAGTTCATGGTTTGGGAAAAACACATTATCACGATCCCTTAAATTTGTGATGACGTTCCCGACGTTCCCCACAATTGATGCGAACACCAGCACGGTGATAAGCAGGTCGGCAATCATGAACAGGTACTCCTCTTCTCTGTCTGGCAGGGGCGTGTCCCCCACCGTGGTGAAGATCTGAGCGGAGAACCAGAAGCAGTAGAAGTACTGACGCCGCATGGAGTTAAATACGGGCTGGCTGGTGTTGGGGTAGACCCATCGGTCGGCTCCCAAGCCAATGTATTTGGATAGTGCAAAGTAGAGGCAGGCATTCCAATGGATCAGGACAAAGATGTAGAGCATGAGCTTGGAGATGCGGAAGGTGTTTGGGTAGGAGGTGCGCGTCTCCATGCGGTCCATGGCCTCGCCGAGGCGTGACATATGTAGAAACCGGTTGACCCTGACCAGCGGTGTGTGGATGTCAAAGCAGAGGTAGAGCAGGTCCGTGGGCAGCAGAGAGCACAGGTCCAATTTAAAATGAACAGAGCGCAGGTAGCGCTTCTTCAGCTGAGCTCTGTCCTGGATCAGGATGCCCTGCTCCAGGTAACCTGTAGAGGGCAGCACATATCAAAGTGAATGGTACCCTTTGGGACATAAACTGTTCGATTTAAGGAAAACTATCCAGACATACAAAAACCAAAAGCTTAAAACTACAAATACACTGTCGGTGGGTCAAATCCTTTTTTAATGTAATTATGTAATTACCAGTGCGAACTTTTATGATCAT
The DNA here is from genome assembly GCA_900303225.1 of Laemonema laureysi. NCBI lineage: Eukaryota > Metazoa > Chordata > Actinopteri > Gadiformes > Moridae > Laemonema > Laemonema laureysi. The sequence continues at coordinate 6,191 of OMNS01033137.1, read as the reverse complement.
GTCAGCTGCATAGATCAGGTCAGAGAGGTAGTCCAATGTAAGCCACACGGCAAGATAGTTCATCTGAATTTGTTCGAAGCATGTCCTACGGATGCAGAGTCAAAAAACAAACAGCAAAGTAGTGAACTGTTGAATTGAAGAAAAGCCAGATGACATTGCTGGAACCATGCAGGGCTATACAGTACACCATACCTGCATATAATGATCACAGCATTGTAGAAGATGGGGACGATCATAACCTGTAGCCATACATAATAGAACTCCTCTGACGGATCAACGATCCACTCTGTCAAACTTTCCAGTAAGAAAATAGTACAATTATTATTACAGTGCTCAATCAAGTATAAGGTGTGTGCATACTTTTGGTGTACCTTTGTGTCCAAGCTTGGATTACATTTTGACATTTGAATCAAAGCTTAATGTGCAGATTGTTGAGTTTTGGTACAAAAAACGACACGAATAAAGTAGCAACAATAGGAATTATGTTGAGTTATCAAAACACATTGTTGTTTTCTTTTGATGAAATGGTGGACTGGCTTTATTGGTTATGAGGCTACTACTCACTTCCTCTTGAGCTTCACTTTCCAAGGAGTGTTGTCATCCTTCCCCACTTCCTTCTGGTCCCCTCCCTCCCCGTTCACTTTCCGCGCCTGACGCCATCTGACAAGCCTCTGCCAGCGGTTCATTGTAACGGCGGAGTCCCCTTCCTTCTCTATCTCCATCTCCATCGTCAACGGTACGCCGGTCGTCCCCGCGAACACATGTTCTCTCTCGTGTCAGAAACGACCTTTGTTCCTTTTCGTGTCAACCTGCCTATGAGTTCCCACCTTCTCAGGCTCAAGAGAGTGATGAACCCAGTAGGCTATCGCACAGGCAGCTGTTCACATAACGACGGCACAGAGGGTACCTGAGTGTCGCCCGGCGGTAACGCTGGTCTCCATGGGAGTGGAGCCACAACAGATGCCCAGTGTTCTCTGGGGAGCTCGTCTTTTCTCTCACCTGAGGACGTGTTCTTCGAACTGCATACGTATTCAATTGGCTGTTGTTGTTGTTGTTGTTGTTGTTGTTGTTTTTGGCTGATCTGCCACACGTGCCTGTTGTTTCGTTTCTGAAGATTAGACATTGAATAGTGTAGTCTCCCATTGTAGGCCTAACCCTAGAGTTTGTGGGTGAAAGCCCACTTAAAAACATACAGAGCTGTAACCAAGTTGGATTATTTATTTATTCATAATAGAAAAAAAGTAGATGCAATGATAGGCTTTTTATTATTACTATTACAATGTAATGATCTCTGACTATTCTCCTTAATTGAAGGTTGTGATTGTGAATGTACTGCATGTGTATTTTCGGTTTTGTCCTGTGGATGTCTCCCTTGTTTTACTTTTTATAATCTCTTTTTCTTTCATAACAGAAGAGTCTTTGGCTTCAACTCCCCTTTGTTGTTCATTTTTTACAAGGCCTTTCAACTCCCCAGCCTTCTCAGACTCAACTATGGGCCCTTTTCACAGTAGGAAAAACCACAGGTATCGCTCTTAACATGAACTAAGGGTCTGTTCGATTAAGGTATGGCAGGGCACCAGTAAATATATTGACCATGTTGGTGTATCTTTCATCTGCTAACTTTTTTTTGTGAGGTTAAACTTGAAAAAAGCAATATAATGCAATAGCATTGGCATAATAAAATATGCTTCTTTATTTTTGCACAATTCTACAGTAAGATCCCTCCATATTTCATGCAGGGGTATAATACACCACCCAGAACTATATTGCACTGGTTTCTTCTACAAGGGCAGAAATCAGAGAATATGCCTAATAATATGTGAGTTTATGTAAATTAAAGTAGCTATTTCTTCGAATTTCCACTGTAAAATCTTCCATATTTAATGTGATAGTAGCCTAGCTATTCTAGTTTCAAACAGATGAAACATGTTTTTATTTAAGGTCAGACAGCAGCAAAATGAATGTAATGTACACTATTCTGTATAACAACTCAACCTCCAAATTATAGGGTTATTTTATGTACTATGACTTTTTATAGGCCTGCTATGCCATTATACTAGCCTACTATTGAATACATTTAATACATTACATTGCCTACATTCCTTTGGATAGTTGTCAAACAATTGGCTACTATTACACCAGTGATTATGTTAATAGATTGAGTAATAATGAGTATAAACTTGTTGTTAAATAGACTGCAGTCAAATTTTGAAATATCAATTTAGATGTAGATGAAGACCATGTATGTATTTTAAGAAGTTGAAGACTGACGAGTTTGGTGAGTTTATTGTAGTTATACAACTGCCGTAATTATGCCGATAAACGCGCAGAGTGAAATGAACGGAATGTTCGCGAACGGCGGCTCAATTTGACCGCAATATGGAGGTTCTGCTTGAGGCCCTTCAACTTGGGTGGGGGAAGAAATTATTTTCAACACCTGAAATATCATTTTCTGCAACCTCGGACTGAGCACTAGATTGTGTTTTTATACCAGAGGGCAAAATACCCTTTTCCTACCACCCTATAGGCTACTGTTAATTGTTATCTACCATAGAGCACTCTAGGGTAGCCCCTATGGGCACTTCCATGTTTTATCTGTCGAAGCCTAGAGGGCACCGTTCACCGTTTTCTCTAACATAGGGGCACTCTATATAACTTTGTATTGTTTTCTCTATGGGGCCTTCCAGAGGGCACGTACACCATTTTTCTTTAGGGGAATTTCGTCCTTTAAAACTTTTTCTCTATCGTAGGGTTTTTCTAGGACCAAAGGTGAGAGTATTTTTGTGTATTTCTGTGCAGGCCACTGGCTAGGCTATCCAAACTAGCGGCATCCTACTTCAAGGTCACAGCACTTTGTTAGGATACTGTCTAGTGTCAATAAGTACAACATTACTCCCAAATGGATGTCTGATATAGTAGACCTGTGCTTCAGTACTATCATGTTTCATGCACTGTGTTATTAGAAATAAGATACATATGTACTCCAGTACAGTTGAGTTGCACAGAAATTAATACTGTCCTGTTTACTCACAAAGTTAGTATCCCATGTTTTAGCTTTTACATGATTGAGTGTTTGACATAATCTGAACCTTAAGCATTGCACATACATCCATGTATGTGTTATAAGAGTTCAAAAGTTCTTCTATAGGTCTGATATTTGATATGGCCTCTGCTATGGCCCCTGTTAGCATATATTTATGAAAGCAAGGACAATACATTTGCAGAAAGAATAGATGCATATGAATAATGGCCAGCAGATGAACTGTGTGTCGTGTGTCTTTACGGTTAACTCTGACCTAATGCTGTCCCAGTCCCAAACTTGGAATCATTCAGTATTCATGGACTGGATGAGACAAATTCACCTGTGGTCGTATTGACGTAACTTTGATGTATTGGATTACAGTTTAATTTAGTCCTATGTCTTCCCATCACTTGATGGGAAGACACGTCCATGCTATGGACTATTCAGCACAGCAGCCCTCGCCGCGGCTCACACATCCACGCGCTGAGCGCGTCATAGCGTCCCCTGCGTGTGGGTGTTTGTGTGACAGTGGAATCCAAGTAAGATGGCTGCGGAAAAGGGAGAGTGACTGGGAAACCACAGAAGGAGATGTTATCTCTCGCTGAAGATTGCGTGGCACGTCTAATGGAGAAGTGGTTGTTTATGTCGCTGCTGTCAGTGCACCGCCAGATAGCAAGCTGTCTCCGTGCGTTTTTCTGTGCGTTAAGCGTCTGACTGCTGAAATGATCTGGTGGAATTAACAAGCAGCCAGCTACTAGCCGCATTAGCAGCAAGCTAACTAGTAGCCGTGGATTTGGGGAATTACCCCCCTCTTTGGAACAGGACCCCAAAACTTGAGAACCCGTGGGCATTCAAGGTAAGACACGCATGCATGTGATATATCTAAACGTTAAAGCAGCAAAGTAATACAGTTGTTTCAGGTCAAATATACCTGTGAGAGTCCGAGGGTGATGTCTTTTGGCTCGGGTTTTCGCACCGCCAAGCTGGTTTTAATAACGGACACTGTTCACATAATGCTTTCAGTTACATCATTTCGAAACAACAGCAAAACACAAAACACATCGCCCATCATCTCCGTATCATAGATTGGATGGTTACAGTAGCTCTGTGAAAGGAGCGACGTGTCCTTCCATGCATCTGAATGGGACATCTGAACTATAAATGCAGTGCGATGATTGATGACTTTGACCATCGCCTAACAAGTACACAATTGTAATGTGCTAAGTATTACACGTGTGTATTTAGTTGTTCTAAATACAATTGGCAGATGTACTTGTATGTTCGGTCATTTATTCGAATGCACCAAAGATCATTTCTTATTGTGTGAAATCCTTACAGTAAATGACTGAGAACATACATGCATACACGCGTACATATAGCGTTGCTTTCGAAAAGACATGATACAGGCTTGGTTGTACTTCTGTAAAGACACGATATTGTCTTGCATTGTTTTGCCCAGGGCAAACTATCCAAGCCTTAAAAAAAATCCATTAGCTTGTCCTCCTTTCACTCTGCTTTCCTTTATTTACTGGAGAATGGAATCACTGACTTGTCCCAAAGCTGAAAGAAAGTAAAGCCGTGCCAAACTAGAGCATGCCAATGTTTTTGTCAAAACAAGGCCCCGTTTATACTCAAAGGGCAGACAATATGCCTCTCAGATGGTCCCCTAATAGAGCTGTGCTAGATCAGATAAATGACATGTGTGGACGTGTAATGTTCAAGTCACTCATCCAACGTATTTGCCAACGTTTAGCTACCCTGGTTACGCATATTAACTACCTGCATTGGAAACAGTAGGTGGACTTGGGAACCTACTCCACATTTTATGATGCACAAGTATGCCATGACTGGGGGGGAAATCATTTACATTTTTTTGTTTTACTAAGGCACAATATAGATCAAAGGTTATGTCAGATACGGACTCGTTACATGAGTTCCTAAGTGTCCCGTTTTTGTACTTTTTACAACGACATCCAATGAGATGATCCTGAGCTTTTAAGTGGAGCACTTCTGTTGCATTTAAAGCTCTTAAGGGGGGATGAAGGTTATCGGCCAAACATTAACCTTTCATCTCAAAGCAAACCATTAATAATCTTAGAAACTTGCCTGCCGTTAAAACATGTTGGCTTATAACTTGATGTCTTGCTGCTTCTGTTCTGTGTTATGTTCTCTTAGTGTAGCACGCAGGCAGAGGGTGTTTGGTCTTGGGAGGCTCTGCTCTGTGCCCTCAACCTTCCTCGCACTACAACCCACTAAAGTTCAACTACATTGAACTTTAGCTTTTCGTCAGTGCAGCTCAGAGCCGTTCCTGCTGCCTGCAAGCCATAGGAAATAATGGGAGTTCAATGTGTAGCGCTGCGCACACACACACACACACACACACACACAACATAGCCTAGCTGAAAGTCACTTTGATTGTGCCAAGGATGCCTATTATTGTATCTCCAGTGACCTTGCCTTTGCCTTATTTACCACAGCCGTCTACATTAGAGTGGATGACATGTTTGACGTAGAAGAGTATCTTCAGATCTGATTCCAGGCACAATGCTTCCCACTCCTCCAGGGTTTTGGTTAGTTGGGTTTCATAGGGCTAACTGAAAGCGGATCGCGGTACAAGGGCTGCTCTGTTAAACTCCAGCCTGCAGTCATTAAGACCTAAGATGTGCTCTTTGTTTATTTCTGCTAAAATAACTTTGCCTGAAAACAACGGTGGATCATGTTTGACTAGCTATGCCTAATCATTTGAGGTCCTACTATGCACCTATGCACTTTGCATAGGTTTTTAGAGACAGAAGAATGCTTTCAAGATAAAAAATGAGATGTGCTTGGATTGTCTTCTGAAAGAAGGTTGTCTTTTAAAGGTGATAATTAACGACACTGCTGAAACGCATGTCTCCCCAGTCACAAATACTTAGGCTGCTAAACATCCGAGGATTGTAAGATGATGTTGTTTGTGCGCAGGTTTTTTTTCTTTTTAGAAAGGCAATCAAGCAAATGTGTGAATGTGGCCAAACAGACAATTGGCCATCATTGTCCTCCCGCTGCCAAGAGAACCTGCCATTAACACTTTGAGCTGGTTGTGTTAAAATTCTCCTCCCTTCGGAAATGTGCAGTGAAAATGAACACGTTCCTAAGTCCTGAATAATGTGTGTGTGTGTGTGTGTGGGGG